>JAKSZP010015941.1:0-153240 GCA_022478985.1 Massospora cicadina | reverse complement strand
ATGAACTGCATTTTAATTATTAAATCCTTTTAATATAGTATATATATTAGGTATGCTTATTAAGTGTAGCGCATATCTTATTTTAGTACTTGTTGTCTTTGAACCAAGGAAAATATACGTCAATTTTAATTGAATTACATCTGAGCCTCTAAGAGCTAAAGGTGGGAAAAGGAGTAGAAAAGCTTAAGAAAGAAAGGGAGTTGGAGTACTAGGGGGTTGCTTTAGTTTGCACTGTGAAGTAGGCATGGGCTACATAGTATAGACTAGTTAGGCTATTTTGATGTTTTGTAAAGAGCAAGAAGTATAAGTCCTGTGGCTCAACTCCTTTGCCTAGAACATGCTGTACACTATTTCAGGACCAGGAAAGGTCCCAAGCCCACCCTTTTTTCCCAAGAGTGATATTATACATATACTAAATGAGCACTAGATTGCTTCCTTTCCCCTAAAAGACCTTCCTCTTCAACCTATCTCTTCAACCTATCCCCCTCTTACTTAAGACCAATGGGGTTTGTGTCTTGGTAAATGATATAATTGTGGGGACAGATTGTACCAATAAGGCTGAATGAGATGAGCCAAGGGGACCAAGTTTGTGAGCATGCCTGATCTGAAGCACACCCTAGACCAACGCTGGGTAAGAGCAAAATATGCAGGCTGGTCCTGAGGGTGTATGTGATGGTCAGATTAGTGTTACATCCATAACATTGAAATGCATCAATTGTATTATTAAGATGAGTTGTTACATTTGGTTGGTAAAATGGAGCTTTGAGTCCCATTTGATTTACAATATTGTTAAATCTGGCAAAGTTCAACTTCAGTCAATTAACCAGGTGCAAGCCTACATGAACTATCACACTACAATTGATGGTAATTTGTGTTTATTAGTTAGATTGGGTGCAGTGCCTCACCCAATGAAAAATAATCCCTTCAATTCCCTAAAAGTAATTTTACTGATACTAACCTTTATTGGTTAAATATGATTAATAAAAACCTGTTCATATTGCTTATCAGATGGTCTCTTGGTTTGACAGCTTTGCAGACCTCCTTGAGGAGGCCTTGATTGAATATTGGTCATTTTATTTTTTTCTAAATTATCTATGGATTCTATTACCCTTCAGGGAAGCCTGGACCCCTCTAGATTGAGGCACCAAAGAATTTAAACTATGATCTGCAATTGGTAATGGAATCCCCCCTGGCATCTAACTATGGCCTAGCATTTTGACTTACTCTTAATTTTTACAATTGTGTAGACCCTTTCTGTCAGGGTAAATCCTGACATTAGTGGAATTCCTAAGATTATAGATATTGTCAGTCAGATCAATATGATATGTGATGAAGTTAGATTGAATAATTGCATATCAAATTAATGATTGTAGTGAATCTATTTGATTAATCATTTAAATTACTTTATTTGCAATAGTATTCATTCAATTAATTGCACCAAAAAAATTTATGATGAGACTGAGACAATTCCCACTGCCTTTCAAAATCACATGCAAGTTGCAATCCCATAAGCTCCAGAGAAGGATAGTGCACTGTTTAAAATCAATTAAGCTTAGGTAAGTCCAGGAAGTTGGATGGTATATAAAACCAAGGCATTCATTTGGTTAATCTTTGCGGTCAATAAAATTATTCTTATAATGCAAACACTATTAAGCTTATTTACTAAAGTGTTATCATTACTGATCTACCACCCCAGCCTACAAGAAACGCCCTTCCAACTTTCTCCTTTTAAAGCCATGTCTTTAAGCAACTCCCATACCAGCTTAACCACCATTCCTTATACCTGGACACCTCTTGTGTCCTTGTCATACTGGGCTAAACCCCTTGGTTGTGCTAACTCATGGTTATCTACCCCCAACCAGGTCAGTAGTACACCAGTCCCTGACACTTTCCTTGTGTCCTCTGAGTACTGGCACCCTTTGCAGTACCCTCTTTCCTTTCTTAATAGGTTCCCTCATTGTGTGGTTGGGCATTCCCCACCACTTCTCAAAGAATGAGAGAGTTTAAGACACTCTCTTAACAGTTTGTAGAGAAGTGGTCCTGTCTAGGGGCTATAGTCAGGTCTCAAAGTAGCATTTTACTTATTTGGACATTTACCAGGGCGAGGTTTAGTTTAAGTCTGGGGGAACACCCCCTTCACTTGGACTGGGTGACATTCCCTTTCCCATCCAAAAAAGGTCAAGAAGACCAGCTTCCCCTCTCATCTCCTAGGGCAACCTCACCCATGTGGTAGATGAGCGGTGGGTCACAGCTTACCCTTTGAGGACCCTGTCACCTATCCCAGTATTAACTTTGATAATTGGTACTGCAAATTAAGGGAATTTGTGTCAAATTATTATAGAATTGGAATCCACATGGAGTGAAAAAGTCAATTGTGTCTGATGGCAATGTGCCTTCAGCATCAAGGCCCAACAGCATCAAACCACTGGCAACAAAGATTGATGGCTGTGTACCTTTGGTGCATAAAGTGTCTAATGTCAAATCTTTGCAAAACTTGCTGATGGCATTGAGCCATTGTCAAAGTAGCCACCAGTGTGAACCCTCACTGAAAGAAATGAAGTTTTTGTCCAACAAATCTCATTTGGTCAAATGTATGTACTACAAGAGCTTTCACTTACCTCTGGCGATATCCCCAAAATGAATGGGTGCAGGTGGGTTGGGTGCCCCAAACATGTTCCTGAACTCTTGGAACCATTCTTATGTGGGGTGGCTTTGGGAGGTTCCTGTTATCTGCCAGCAAGATGTCATTGCTCAAATCGTCAGAACTGCAGCAAATCAGAAATTTGGGCATTCGTGGATGAACCAATAATGACTTGGTCCACCAACAATACTTTCAATGTCAATTCAAACTAAGTGTATTTTTCCTCTTGCTAAAAGTTTGCTGGTTAGGTCAAATCTTGAGGGTCCTGATTCCACACTTTCCTAAGCTATTCCCCATTTGATTGGCTATATAAGCTGTTGTAGCACTCTGATAAAATTGATGGTCAAATTTTTCATTTTAAATTTAGAAAAAATCTTCCTGCACTCCAATTTATTTGATTAAGTTCGAAATTTTCTTTGCAAAACCCCTGTGCCATCTCTAATGTGGCCTATTAGGCCTTGTATTGACTGGGCTATCCCAGTCATGTTATTGACTTTTGTCCCTACTGCAGTTAATTGGGCCTATCGTGGCAAGAATTATATGGAACTTACCTAAATTTGGTGAGGCAATCCGCCACCAGAGTCTCATCATTTTGTGTACAAAACTGTCTCTGATCCAGGTGAGAATCTGCACCATTACTAATGTTACTGTACCTAGTTCCCCTATGAGGAAAACAACCCATTCAATCCAATATTGCAACTTTTTACACCCAGGCCCATTGGCCCCGGGAATGCAACAGCCTGGTTTCTTGCCAGCTTGCTTTTTACAATTGCATCTGATTGGCACTCCTTGGCTACTTATCTCATCACGCATTTTAATGTCATTTGAGCGGCAATGCCCCTGGCATTCTGTATTGCTTTTTGGGTGTTTTCATTATGACTTGCAGGCCAGTTTAAATTTTAACTGCCGTTTCCATGACAGGTAGATAAAAAGATCCCTAATACAACCTTGCCAGATATGGCTGGATCTAACATCTTTCATCCTCTTTAAGGTTTTTAGATTGAGAAGATTAACACAATTATTGATGTGACAGGCATTTTCAATCTATAAGTTTTATACAAAACTTCAATATCCAATCCAAGACCCAAACTATATCTTCCTCCAATTTTGGACCAAACTATTCTAAATTTTTGGAAGCTTTACCCTCCCATATAAAATACTACCCTGCAGTGCCCATCTTTGGATTTCTCTAGAATTCCCCAATTGATAAAAGGCAGCAGCCCTCCAATAAGTTAGCTTCCAGTTTATTCCATGATTAGATCTATACTTTTCTAAAATATAGCACAATGCTTACAATACAATGATTAAGCTTCCCAAGGGCCTAATTTCCATATCAATGTACAAACCTGGACATAAGTGAGTTGTCTTACATGAATGGCAAAATTGGTAAGTCAATATACTTAAGAGCCAATTTGGGTGATGATAACTTGTGTTTCACCAGCTGAGGTTCAGTGAGCTTCCTACATTCAGCCTGACCTCTAGTTATCAGGTAGAAAATCTTAAGTGTTTGTGAAGCCAATGACTCTGATATGATCAGCATTAGGTTAATGCGCAGTAGGTTGGCAAACATAAACTTAGCCCTTAGTCACCTGTTCACTCTGAGGAGCTTCTCTCAACTCCATTAACATTTTGCATAAGGTTGATGTGTGGAAGAACACACAAAACCCAGAATGATTTCTTGTCAACTATGTTGATCTTGTTGAGCGTGCAGCTCTTTGGTGGGTTATATGACCTGACATTGATTATGAGTGGTTCCCAGGTGGTCTTCATACTGTTTTATAGATAGATACAATATTACAGATACTGTTTTAAATAAATATTTATAGGTAAGCAAATTGGCTAGTTCGAGATTGGGTGATGTAGATTAAGAATTCCTTTAATTATGTGAAATGAAATTTCTGAACTAACATTTAAAACTGAATCAAAAGCTAAAATGATGGAATATCTTAAGATTGAAAGCCTATTATATTCTGATGTCAATTCATTTAGGGTCAAGATCGCTAAAAACCAAAGTTAAAATATTAACCTTTATAATAAGAATCTCTAAAAATAATTACAGGTTGTAGACATCAAAATTCATGTAAAACCTATATTCTTTCAACATTTTATGGAATGTATAATGGAACTATTAATTTATTACATAACACATTAATAAGGGAGAACCACAGAATTTCCAAAAGGTGCAACTCACTGAAAGTTATTCAATAAGTGACCTTTTGTTAGTAATGAGGAGAGTACCACATAAAATTACAGTTGAACAGAAAGCATTGTCATCTCCTGGAGGTCTACTGGTGGGCTAAAAGCCCTCAAACCCCAACAGGCTTAATGGCCTCCACCCCAACCTTCTCCTCTACCATCAGATGCCAACTGAACTGATGTGGGATGTGATGATGTACGCTTTTTGGGACAATGAACATTACCCTAGCTTTCAAGCTGAAAGATGCCACAGTCAACCAATATAAATTTTGAGTTTTGGAATAATGTAACAATCAGGCCTTCCAAGGGCTCAAGAGCCATGTTGATTACAATTTTGGCCATAAAAGGATTGTTTTTGAATAATAAAATAAGTAAGTTATTGTTATTGAAAGCCAATTTAATTGCTGTTTTAAAAACTGGCAAGGAATTACTTAAAGGCTTGTTGGGATTTTAACCAGATGAATCCTTCCAATAGTATCCAAATTAGGGGTTTCAGTTAGTTGGGCATAATTGCTGACTATTCGCCTAGTTTGATACTATTTAATGTTATATGTTTGTTCAATTTTAAGTTCAGCGGGAGCTGTGTTTGCTGCCAAAATGCCATCTGAAGATCGTCGTGGGAGTATCCAGTGGAAAGCTGATGAATCCGTTATGAATCAACCAAAAGGGTTCTGCTGACTAATTTGAAGCACTGGCGACTCATGCTGAGGATGCTCAAATTCCTGTTGTTTACAAATTTATATATGATCAACCAGTGACTTATGCTGAGGATGGATTGACCTAATTTATATAAAATAATCAGATGAGCAGATCTAAGAGGGAATCAGTATGAAGTATGAATGAAGAGTTTATGATCTGATAGAGGTTTGAAATCAAGAGGTCAATGGGTTTTCCAGTAGTTGATTGGCCAAAGAGTACTTGGGCACAGTAGCCCTGAAAGTAGTATAGATAGTCGTTCATTCCCTCCTAATAAAACATCTCTCGTTTGCCATCTTTCCTGTTTGTTTGAAGTAGCTTGGTGCAACTAGAGTGGGGAAGATGGTATAGGAGATCCCTGAAGGCGCAGGTGATCACGCCTGGAGTGGCTGGCGCTGCCAGCTCCCATACCTCCTCCTTTGAGGAATCAGTGGGAACCTGGCCAGCTGACTACCAGTGGGTGAGATGCATAGCCACCAACCCTAGCAGGGTGCAGCGCAGGAGGTGCCATAGCCGCCCAAGAAGGGGGATGGTCTTGCCGGGGTGTGCCCAGATGGGTTGGTGAAGGGTCGCGAGGATGGAGCAGCATGGGAGTGCCTGAGCCGCCCAGGAAGGGGGCAGGACTTGCTGGGGCACACGCCGAGGACGCCTGGGGCTAAAGGCGAAGCCATTGGTGGTTAGTTGGTAGGTTGGACACAGGACTTATAAGTGTTAGTATGCCAATGAAGGCGAAATAGCAAAAGGCCGCCAGTCTTAATAATGATTGGCCTGGCACACTAGCGGAGCCCAAGGTCAACCTTGTGACAGTGCTTATCTTCAGAATTTTAACAATATAAGAATGAGGTAGTGGCAAAATACTTAGCAACTGCTTATAAATTTAGGACTATAAAGTAAACCACAATAATGTTATTCACATAAGTTGGTCAAGTATAAAATAATCCTTTATTATAATAATCTCTCCAAGTACTTGTGGTACTTGTAGGCTAGTAGTGGGATGTGAGATTGGATTCCGTATAGACAGAGGGTTTTTAGTTTTTTTTTGAAAGGACAAACCAGCTTATCATAACTTTAGGAAAATTTCACTCCTAATATGGCTTAATTCTGGGTGATTGGTTGACAGCAGGTATGATGTAGTGAATCTTGAAATTTTCTACATCAGGGCTCTGCTAGTGTGCCTGGCCAAACAGTATGAAGACTTATGTTCCTTACTATTTCGCCTTCATAAGCTTACCAACCCCCTATAAGTCCACGACCAACACACCAAATCAGCAGATCAACAACTTCGCCTTAGCGCCATTGGCCCTTTTTGGGAGTGCACAGGTGGTCCTCAGCCCCCTTCCTGGGCGGCCCAACCCTTGATCCTTATTCCTCATGATCAATCGCCAGCCCCTCTTGGGTGTGCATTGGTAAGTCCATCCCGCATCCTGGGGGCCATGGATCACACGCTACACCATCCTCATGGCTGAAGCCCATCAGCCCATCATTGTTGGTAGCCAGTAGGCCAGATTCTCGTTGTGGTTTCTTGCAGGGCTGAGGTATGACAGCTGGCAGCGTTGGCCACTCCAGGATCATCACCCTGAATCTGCCTTGGTGATCTCCAGTCCCACCTTTACCAACCTAGCTTTTCTTTCTACTAACAATAAATAAAGGTGGGTGAAAGAGTGATCTTTATTATGAGGGAACAACAACTATAAATAATAGGTTGCTTTGCTATAAACCCATCAGCATCCACTATCAAAACCTCAACCAATAATTTTCATTCTACTAAGCCTCATTCCCTCATAATCTTTCCTTCCCAAATGATGAATAATAACTTGATGCATCCTCAGCATCAGGCGCCAGCTCATCATATATATATTACAACTGTTAACTATTTAATGAATATCCTTGGCATCAGTCGCCAGTTTTCAGAATCAGAGGAAGTAAATTAACTCTTGCTTTCTCTCATAATGGAAACCTAAGCATTTTACCAGAAGAACAATTATCCCTGGCACAAGTCACCGGATAATCCCTAAATAAGTGACTTATTGGATCATCCTTGGCATTAGTCGCCAGTGATCCTGATAGCCCAACATTGAATTGGCATTCTGCCAATGACCCTTCATCAATTAAAGTCTCAATTTATCCTTGGTGTAAATTGCCAGTAAATCTTATTAATTTAATATTAATAATTAATGTTCATCCTAATCCTTAGTCACCAGTGTTTGAGATAACATTATTGCTTTCAGGGATTGGCCTTGACAAAAATTCAACCTCAGCGGAATCATCAAAATAGCTCAATCAAGCTAAATGGGTATCACAAATTGGCACATTTATCATTAATATAATCAAACTAGGTAATTGATCCTCTCGCTGGAACTGACCAATATTGACCTTAATTTGGAAACTAGAGATAAATCCATCTGGTTAATTTCCCAACATTTCCCCCTCTGAACAAGATGATATTCCTCCACTGTGACTTAATCTCCTCAGTGGTCCAAGATTACCTCAGCGTCCCTCCTCTAAGAGGTGCTGGAACTACACCAGAGTCTTTTTCCACCTCCTAGCCATACCTCCAACTACTTGAGCAGCGCACCAGCAGAGCCCCCTATAGTGAGCACCACTGTTGATTTTCTGGTAGATTAGATACAACCCAGAAAATGTTTGCACAGAGGTTAAACCCACTGATACAACATAAGGGACATATGAAGATGTTGTTCCTCAAACAAAAAAAACATTAGTAGAAGCAAAGCACTCTTTGGGAACAAAATCTCTGATATAAAAGAAGCATTGTAGGGCCAAACCCATGGGGTCTAAACCAGATATTAACATCTTATTGTAGAGTCCACTTTAGCTTTCCAACTAAAAGCGATCCCTTTTTACTCTCTGTTACTACTGTCATGTCTCTCACTGTGGTCACTGACCTAAAGCTCAACCAAGCAGGTAATATCACTCACTATTTTCTTGGTGTAACTCTTGGCAGAATTGTAAGAATATCACCACATTTCCTATTATTAATCTTCAACACTGATCCGCTGGCAACAATTAGTAACTTAATAATATAACATACAACTTTAATTATCATCAACTGCTAGTCGCTGGTAATTAAATTACATTAATTGTAAGGAACTGCTTTATGAGGCTACCAGATCCAGAGAAAATCCTCTATGGTGGCTCACCTATCATAAATGAGACTAATTGGATCTAAGTTTTCAGCATACTTTTTCTGCTTGGCGTAACTTATGAGCAAATTAAATGGAAAAAAAGTAAATCTCAATTGCCTGCCGTAGTTTTGGTCTGATTTCCTCAGATTCCCCGCCAGATGCCCCAATGTGGGGCAGCAGAAAAACTCCCCCACCATTTTCCGTCCAACAGGAAAACGTGCTCAGACTGGCTCGCCCAGTCATACTAAACCTGAGGGATGATTTGCTCCCACCAAGGATCTTGACACCCACCTCGCTCAAACCCAAGTGGTGCCCTGTTATCCCCTGGTGCTCCCCCTGAGCAACATGCGTTTTGGCCTTAGGATCAACTATGGGAAAATTTTCCCCTACCACGACCAAGCCATTATCAAAATGGCTAAGGTGGTGATGCATCCCACCACTTTTATTGACTTCCACCCCTATAAGAGAAATTTTGATATCAGATTCACCCGTGAAGCTGATGCCACTAATGCGGCAACTGTGCCCATAGATTTTCAGGGTACCCCTCTCCCCACAATTAAGACCTGGCTCCAAGCGGATACCACTTTGGTGATTCAGTTCGCTGGTTTGCCCACCCACCTTCCCCCTGAGGTGTTCCACCAGGAGCTGATGGAAGGTTTGGCGGCCTATGGCTCCAACCCCATCTTATTGTTTTTGGTACCAAATGGGGCCACACGCCTCGCTGGGCCTTGGGAGTATGCTACGACCAGCCTTGAATCAATTAAAATTGCCCTGTCGATTTCCCCTCATGTCATCAACCACTCTACCCCTGACCATCCATTCTGGGCCTGCGTCAAGGGCGGAAGGACGATCTGTCCATCCTATTTTGAGTTGGAATACTTGACACACAAGCGCCCATCCCTAGCTGCTTCTGACGGCTCTGATTTTTCATCTGTCAGCTTCCAATCTGCAGCCCAGCCTGCAACAGCTTTGGTATGGGGTAAGATACTACCTCCCCCTTCCCCAAAGCCTGTTGCTGCAGCTGAGCCAACAGCAACCAATCAGCCTTTTCCTCGCCCCAGTGCCACAAACGCTCCATCCAATCAAGCACAGGATTGGACCCCAATTCAATCCCATGCATCCTCCAACGAACCAACCAAACCTCAGGAATGTGCAAACTCCCCAATTCAATTTAACCAAAATTCTTGGGATTATTGGCTAAAATTGTTGAGTCCAGGAATATAATTGAAGACTGCAATATACAAATCGAGCTTTTTATGTTTATTGACCATGACAGTAAGCTACCCCCTCATTTTAAGCCCCCCAGCAAAATGCTGAAACGTTCCTCAGTGACCACCAGCTGGCTGTTGAAGCAACAGCTAAGCCAGGTTGTCATTCTCTCCGCAAAGCTGATGCCAAATCAGTGGCAATGTCGCAGAAAGAATCCCTCCTCCCATTATTCACTCCAAATTAAATAAGGTTAAAGAATATTTTGAGTGAAGCCAACAAAGCCGTCAACAATGCCATCCAGCATGTGGCAGTGGTAGCGCGGAATCCCAAATCAAAGATTAACCACAAAAATATCGCCACTTTTATAAAGTTACCTGACGCATGCACAAAAGATGAACTAGCTTTGGCCAAATTCGTCAGAACTTTTATGTATAACGGCTGTATTCCTACCACCCCAATCAACAGAAATATATATCTAAATCCTGCTGATGCCCCTGCTCTCTGCCATAGTCTGTCCCCTGCTTTGGGATGAAGCAGAGGCTAAGGATGAGCCCCCTGATCCCCCTCCCCTTCCGCCATGATGGGATAAGCAGTTCCCGCTGTCCCACCTGGTTGATTGAGTTCACGTTATGTGTATCATCCTCTCATTTTGGGCAGTTTGTTCGTTTTATTTGACGTGGATTTATTTTCCAGGCTTTGAGTTTTGGTAATGTACATCCCCTGGTCAGCTTACTTCAGTTAAATAGGATAAATTTTCAGCATAGTGTGATGAAACCATCGAGTTTAATTTTGTAAAACCCCTCATCTCAAATTCCCAACAAGTCTAAGAATGAAAAGGAACAATTACACCAAGAGAATAAATTTGGCTGAAGTTTCCATTTGAGAAATTAAGAAAATATGCGACTAAAATTGAGCACAATTAGTCAGATTCAGACTGAAGTCTCAACAGGAGTGCCAACATGGAAAATTGATCCAGAGAAAACCCCTCCCAGGATAAGGAAAAGTTTGTTAGGGAAATTGTGAGATATTCAAGTATGTTGGAACCCTGACAAAAGAGAAAATTTTAGCAGCAGGAACTGAAAATTGGGGCACTTGCAGAGTGCAAGTTGAGTCATAGTAAAAGGTCCTAACGTTTAGAGATGATTGTACGTCCTGTTGTAAGAATGTTCTACAGTACACCCCTCAATTTCCTCCAACTAAAAGATCTAAATCTCTGCTGATGGTAAAGTGCTGAGTTATTTCATCACCTCTTTGATAAACCTCTTACTTTTGGAAGATTACTTTAAGATTTTTATAAATTTTTTAACTATTCTGCCTGTCCCAAAGGAACCACCCCAACCAATGGAGAGCCCACATTCATTTGTATCAGTATGATTGTGGCTGTCACATAGGTTATTTCTACTATTGCCTCTCTCAGCGCAGAAACCTCTGGGAGTCATCCTCTATGAGTTTCTTACAATGCCCCCGCTCAAGAGAATGAATATTCAAAGTATCAATATGAGAGGATCAATTAATCACTCAATATAATCTTCCATGATTTTGAAGAAACTGATGATGTTAATTAGCGATCATTATTGGGGAGACTGTTGGTAAGAGAACTGATAAAAGATTATCACCACTCAGTACCAAGTGCACATTAAAATGAGTCTGGAGCACATCCTAAATGCAAATCAATAAGGGCGTATTAATCCATCATTCAATCCAATAGGTAGCAATTACAGAAGACGTGGGAACGCCAATATAGTGGATGCTAAAGGTGAAACTGTGGGATCAAACCTGACAAAACAATTGTCACCCCACGTTATCAAATAAATGTCCAAATGAGTTGTGATTATGACCCAAACGCAAATCACATATGAGTGAAACAGTCCCCTCCCGCTGACATAGGCATTTCAACCTCTATGCACAAAGTGTTAAAACTTACTGTCAGTACTCAGCCTAGTGGTTGGGCCAGGAATGATGTTTATAGAACAATACTTTCCATAATTATCCCAACATGATTCTTATTTACATAACACCATAATGACAATGCCTTGTTGAGTTTGTATCTTAACGTGGGTATTGTAGTACCCCCAATAAAAGCCAATTATATCCTTGGCAATTCAGTTGTCTTACAGGGTCAGATGGTATGGTTAAAAGTCAATTCCATGGATAGTTTCATCAATTAAGCGCTTAGAGATCTGAGTAAAATTGGCTTAATAATCATTAAATCCACTTTGGCCTTGGATCAGGTGGTTTATCTTTAAACTTGTTCCTTTGGCATTAATCATTAGTTAGAATCTCAAGTTTTGCTATAGATAGATTGGTAATTTAGTACACCTCTATGCAAAAACATAGAGTAGACATTTGTGCTTTGGTCTAGATTGTCTTGGTAATTTAAATCCTTAGTATCCAAATTACTTCTAAGTGGGTTTCCTCGTTGATTAGGGTTTTTCTATTCTCTGATTCAGCCCATGTGGCTAAAGTATCATTAAAGTTTACTCCATGACCAAATTGAAAAATCTGTTTTATATTTCTGATTTTTTTAGTCAAGGGCTTTCAAATTTTCAGCAATGGCGTAAATCTGTAAAATATCAGTTAAAAATGGATAACTAGATCTTTGGGAATAGAGTAGATTTATGTATTATAGTGATGTTGTTCCATAGACATATGGCTCAGCTTGTCCAGCCTTATAAGTGGTCATGGGAATATGCTGGAAGTGCGTCCTCTGGATCTGCTCCATAATCATATAAAACGGGTTACCAAGCTTCTCTAGGGCTGCATATTTAGAGTATAACATTTTTTCTTTATTATCAGTAAAATCTGCAAGTGAGATATCTAAGGCATCCTCATCTGCATACATATCACTTGACTTAAGTTTCTGTTGGAGTGCAGAATGCACGTCTGTTACCCTCCATAGATCCCTTCTTGCACTTGGCTCATCTCTCTTATGACTAATACATCCAACTGATCATCACTGGACTTCATGATGTCCTCAATGTTTGAGCTTGGTAAGTAATCTTCATATATTACCCACAACTCTTCCAGACTATCAGTCATGTTGTATGATTGTAACTGTGCGCCCCCTGTAGTGAGCTCCAGAATGTTACAACTGTGTTTATACCAGGATAGGGTATGTACAGGTAATTTTTGCACTTAATATGACATCAATTTATGAAGGCAGAATACCTTGAAGGATAACTCAATACAATATAATGACTAGCTTTGAATCTGCAGCTTCGCTTACAGTAAAATATGTATACTTTTGGGACCATCTAGTACTAAAAAAAAATATGTATACTTTTTATTTTTATTTTATGTGATATCACATTATCAAGCTAGTATAGAGATGCAATTATTGCCTGCGCTTTTTATAGTAATATAATTCAAGATTTATATATTGCAAAATTCAATTATAGTAGGACCTCAGTATAATTGAATTTAATGGTTCCTAAGAAAATTTTGTTAATATATAGAAGTTTTTGATATATGGAAACCTGTTTTTTATTATTATTAATAGGTTAGGAAAAGCACTGGAATTTGGTAAAAAATTTATGTATAGGCCTTCATACTATTAAAACAACATTTTGGTAATAAATAAATGAAAACTATAAACATTTGTTTATTAAAACTATTCATTTTAAAACAATTTGAAATCACAGATAGTTTCCCCCTCATTTCTGAATTAAAAACGTTCAATATATATTAATTTTTTTCAACACATGGAACTTACTTTATATTGAAATTTTCATAGGACTTAAAAAATTCAACAAATTGTGATTTTTGATATCAAGAAGTCTGATATAAAGAGGTCCTAATGTAGTATATCTTAGTTTTTAAAAAATAGCAGGACTTTGTAGACTAAAATCTTTTTTTAGCACTAGTGGTGCCCAACCCAAAAGGGGGAGCCACTACGCATCTTTATTTTACAAATGGGCCAAACAAAGGGATTAATTTAAATAAAAAATTCCTAATATAGCCCCTAGGTTATCAGCCTAGGAAGCCATATCAGAAGGCGAGGAAGTTTTGGGAAACTTTTGTCTGGCGCCCACTTTAGCTGGTGGACCATGGCAGACAACATAGGGGTAGGGGCATCAGCAACATGGGGCATGAGGGGGTATAGCTGCAGGTTTTCTTTGTTTATGTGGCCAGCGGTATCCATCACCTCAACGTATTGAGCAAGTTGATGCTCAGCAAAAGTGATGAGAGCCAGCACACAAGTGAAAGACTTGATGCGCTGGTGGGTTTGGGGATAGTTGGGGTCAAAAAGAGAGGTTTTTGCCATGTCAATGCAAGATTGGCTTGCACCAAAAGTGAGCTCCTCTATCTCATATTTTTCATCTTCCTCAAAATCATTGGGGAAATTGGGGATAGGAATACCCTCAACCAGGGGTTACATTGCCCCATGGAGTTGCTTGGTAGTAGGGTGTTGGCAGGAGCAGCAGCGGCTTCAACTGCCATGTAGGTTAAAATCTTAAAAATTTAAATCAGAAGAAAACCAAAAATCTCTTTTATTTTATGAGCAGTTAAGCTTTATAAGAAAAGGCTTATCAGACAGCCATAAAAGCCTGAAATTAAATATCAGAAGTTTTTATCATTCTTTTAAATAGACCTCTTTAAAAAATAAGAAGGATGAGTTTGATGATCAGTTTCACTTAAAAGGATATATCACCGTTGAATCAAACTTAAATGCCATTAAGATCTAAAAGCCACAAGTTTATGTTCAGTGTATCTAATATAATAAACTAATTCAACAAAATAGCTTACCAAGATAAGAATGCAACCTTTAATACATTACATATAATACTAATTTATTTAATCCATTTATAGTTATTATCTAGATCAAAAAATATGCATTGGTGCACCAGTACTGTTCACTTGAAAATAATATTAATTCTGGAATAGTGACCTCATGTTAGCACTACATAAAACCCTCCATAAATCACAAATACCTCTAGGGTATCAGATAATTATCTATGACCATGTGTTACCATCCACATGTTAAAAGCCCCTTATATTTATCCATGTATTAATATCTTTTAATCCTACTTAAGGCTGTATATACTTAGTATCATATACACTCTTAATATCCAAAAAATAATACTTTATCTTAGAATCTCAAATTGGTTTAAGAAAGTATTTTTATTCTTACTGCATTACTATAGACTTTGGCTCCTATAATATAACTATTGTTTAATCTTATGAAGAAAGTGTTAATTAAGCTAACACCATAAGTGAGCTTTAAGAATAATGGTAGATGTCATCCAATAGGTAAAGGAAGTAATTGAACCTATTGAATTACCAAAATAATACAAACCACTTACTGAAATGAAAGCAATATCACCCGTGATTTGATACAATATTACTTCTTTTTACTACTAGTGGGTCCAAACCAGGAGGGGGGCGTCCTTGCATTTTTATTTGTAGTATAGCCAAATAAAAGCAAAGGTAAAAATTATCAATATGGCGGTTCAGCGGTTAGACTAAGCAGCCATATTGGATGAGGAAGGAGGGTCAGGGTAATTTCCGTCCATTGTGGACCTAAATGCGTGTGAGAGAGCGGACAGAATGTATGGGGGGGCATTGGTGGCAGAGGAAAATGTGGGAAAAATCAGATTATTTTCTCAAAAAAGGCATGCGGTATGAATTGCCTCAACACACTGAGAAAGCTGGAACTTGGAATGCTTTATGAGTTCTAGCATATAAGTAAATGATTATATCTGTTGTCATGTTTGGGGTAGTTGTGTGTAAACAACGTCAGAGTGGCAGCATAAGCATTTACACAGCCTGCGGCTTATGCAAATTCTTCAATATCATCCTAGGATTTCTCAGGAAAGTTAGCTGGGAAATTCATGCAAGGAGTGTTGTTGATTAGTGTTTCCATGGCCGTGTGAAGAGTTTGGCAGAGGGGAACATAGGTGGGAGTAGTGGCTGAATTAATAATGAGCTGATGCTGTGTATAGTAGATTTGGAAGCCCTTGAAATGGCATAAGTAGCAGTGGCATTCAGACTTGAAAGCTGGAAGAATTCCAGAAAATTAAATTTGGTATTAATATAAGGACATTCCTCACCATCCACCCATTTAAGAGAATTGAATGGATTGAGATGAGTAAACACAACGTATAAAGTAACTGTTTTTATGGGGCAGGAACAGGTGGCCCACAAACTGTTAACCAGTGGAAGTTAACTGGGGGCATGCGCATTATGCTTTTGAACAGTTCAGAGAGTCTGATTAAAATTGGCTGGTGCATTAAAAGTTACATTTGCAGTGTTTGAGGGAAGGAGAGGGAAGATCAGACGCACTAAAAAATCAAGGCAATATGGAAGCGGGACCAACGCTGGAGGGAGGAGGGGTGAAAGCCATTCCAGAATTAAGTGAAGGGCATTTGTATTTTAAGTAGTCCAGCCCAAAGCATGAGGGGAAGGCTAAGTCTTTTTAAAAAAACCCAGAATGGGTGATCAAGGGCTGAGAAGATTATGGTGAGATGGGGGATGGCAAGGTGGGTGCCTCAATGGGATGGGCAGATTTTTGCAAAGGCATGAAGCCCTGTGAGGTAGCTGGCCCCATTGAGGTCTCAAACTGTAGGATTGAATCAGCGCTGTATATGGCCTATCCCTCCAGGAGCTTACAGTAGAGATGATCAGAGAATAGATGGTTAGGCAAAATTTCAAACTGCACCACCAGGGTGGCGTCTGCCAGCAAGTAAATTTGGATGGTAAGAATGGGGCGGTTTTTATAAACTAATGGAACCTTCACTGTGGCCATAGATTGGCTTTGTTTGAGAAACTTATGTCAAAACATCCAGTTGAATGGTTGAATGGACATTAATCATCGGGTAAATCTGATATAAAAATTAATAATACTAGCTTACATATAATTTACCATATCTTATGTCAAACATATCGAATATAAAGGACTGAAAATATTCTATTTTTTTAACTGAGGTAAGCTGACTAGGGGACGGACATTACCAAAACTTGAAAAGCTAACATATAAATCCACACTGAACAAAATGAACAAACTGCCCAAAATGAGAGATTGACACACAAAATGAAAACACAACCAACCAGGTGGGACATTGGGAACTGCTTATCCCATCATGGCGGAAGGGGGAATCAGGGGGCTTATCATCAGCCTCTGATTCACCCCAAAGCAGGGCATGGGCTACAGTGGGGAGCAGGGACGTCAGGGCATCAGTGGGATGTGGAGATAAATTTCTAAATTTATTGCGGGGAAGGCCGACCATGGGATGGACACTTCCAAATATGACTCAGAAGAGATAAAACTTAGTACCAGGGGAGGCACCCCAGAGAAGCGATGCTATCTCTTGTTGCCAGCGGGAACGCCACTTATGGGGAGGGGAGGAAACGTGTGAAGGGGCCATAGCCACAATTGAGCATGTGTGGAGGAAGGAGTCTGATTTGATGAACCAGACTGGGAACCAGGAAGAGACCAGCTGTTGGCGACGCAGTGGGAGGTATCCAAATACACGCTTGAAAGTGGTCCACCAAATGGGACCAGAACTTGTGGACCGCTTCTGGGAGGGTGGGGGTGGAGCCTGCGATGGCATCTAAGACAATCGTGTGGATGGTCCACATGGCGATTGCAATCACCAAAGCACGAAGGGAGGGCAGAAGGGGGGAGGCCATTGATAGAGTGAACATATCTCTTGACAGACTGAAGGGATGTGTTTGATCCTGGCCCAGAAGACGTTGAACTTCGCGCCATATCACTTTAGAGTTAGGGCACTTCTCCAGGCGGTGAAACAGCGTTCCATACTGGCCACACACGACACAGGATGAGTGTAAAGCATTAGAGCGCTCAGCTGTACGATACACCCGCCTCAGGCAGCGCCACACATGGGAGCGGACTTGAGGTTGCAACAGAGGATGGTGAACATATTTTCAGATATTTTTTTGGATCTCAATGGAGTAAGGGATGTCCATCATGTCCAGGTAGTCCACCCTGGATAGGACATGGGGTCAAATGGGTATCACGCCATCGTGGATGGGTAGCCCCTGTAACTCTTGTGTGAACTGAGGAGAGGGGCTCTTTGGGTTGTATGTCCGCTAATAAGAATTCTCCACTCAGCGCTCCGCATGGAGAGGAGGATTCGTTTGTAGTGGGTTTTAGTCCCGTGAGGACCTGTGGCCGATGTATGTGAAGCGAGGTATGTCATCAGGGCGTGGGGTTCGATGGATTGTTGAGGCCCAAGGCGCGGGAGAAGTTGGAGCGGGCTGCGCGGGACCAGTGTTGGGAGGAGAGTGTAGGGGTGGTGATGGCCGCAATCCAGGTACCCAGGATCTTGGCGGCATGGGCTTTGAAGTCAAGCAGGCCCATGCCACCATGATGTTGAGGGCCAAACATGACCTCTAGCCGCACTGGTGGAAGGTGGCCTGACCAAAGCCATCCTTGCAGCAAGGCGTACAAGGATTTGTAGAAGCTTGGGGAGAAGGGGATGACATGGGCTCCAAACCAGACTGTGAAGAGGAGCATGAAGTTGGCTAAAACAATCCTGCCAGTAAGGGAAGTAGGTGGGCTCTGAGAGAGGCGATTCGCTTCATCACGTTATCCAGAATACGGCACTCCATTACTGCTGACGCGTATCCGCCTGCCTCAATCCACACGCCCAGATGGCGTACTGGTCCTATGGTAGGACGTGGCACGAAGGGGATCACCAGTGGGGCGGTGTGTTTTGAATTACTAGGGCGAGGACGTGGGCGAGCAGATGGGCCAGGTTGGGAACTAATTGCTGGGGTCCAGCAGTTCTGAAACTGACCAATGAGGATGATTTTAGTTTTGGAAGCGTTCAGTGCCGCGTTGCTTACCCAGGAATACTCCTGGATGAGAGCTTCAAGCGCGTGTGCTTCTTGATTATTAGACACCCCCACCACACAATCATCTGCAAACGCCATTATCTTGACTGGGGCTTGGCCTGGCACGTGGACCCCAGTGAGTTGGGCATTCACATTTCGCAGTAGTGGGTCAAGGCTGAAGTTGTATAAGAGTGGGCTGAGGGGGTCCCCTTGTCGCAAGCCCCTTTGAGGGTGGACTACTTCCGTTAGGAAGCCAGGGCCACGCACTGCCATTGTTGCAGATTCTGTGAGCAGCATTACCCAGTTGATGAAGCGAGGGGTAGGCGGAATTGATGGAGGCAGGCCCTGAGGTATTCCCAGTTTACTCTATCATAGGCCTTTTGTTGGTCCAAGAATACAAGTGCCCCAGAGGCTGTGGACTGACATACATTAGTCACAGAGTTCACGTTATCCCAAATTGACCTTCTGGGGATGAAACCGAATTGTTCTGGGGAGATGGTGGCAGATGCTACAGTCCCTAAACGGTTAGCCATGATTTTTGTTAAAATTTTGGTGTCTGTGTTTGTTAGAGAAATGGGGTGCCAGTTGGCTAAGTCTAGCTTATCCCCTTTCTTAAAGAGTGTGAAAGTGAAGGACTCATGTCCTCCTAGTAGGAGGCGCGTTTCCATCAGGCTTTGGTTAAGTGAGGTGAGCAGCAATGGGGATATATGTTTGAAATATTTTTTGTAGAACTCATATGGAATGCCATCTGGGCCTGGGCATTTTCGGTTTGGTGCACCACGAATGGCTGTCCATAATTCATTTGGAGTAATTAAATTCATTATTTCTGGGTATTGGAAAATGGAGCAGATGTGGGCTCAGTCAGGAATTCTGCCACTTCGGCTGGCTGAATTGGGTCGGAGTGGTACAACTCAGAGTAATACTGTTGCATTTTGATTGCCACTTCAGCTGGTGTATCTGCAATGGAATTATCCGATCTTCGCACATGTGTGCAGGCCACGCTCTGGCGTGGTGCAAATTTTTTTTAAAGAAATGTGCGGTGCACTTGTCGCCTTTTGTAATGCATGTGGCCCTGTACTGAACACAAACCCGATGTTTGTGTTATCTTTTGAGTGCGTTGAGGTGGGCAGCTGCCTCCGCCCACTTCCATCCCCATGCAGAGCTGTATCCTGTAATTGGGATGTTGGACTCCAAGTGTGCCAATTCTTCCAGAGTGCACGAGATAACTGCTGATGTGGCTCATGAGCATCTGGAGGAGAGATGGCGAGAGTGGCAGATGGTGTCATCTTTGAAAGTTGCCCATGTGGAAATGGGGTCCGCGCAAAATGGTGCAACAAACTTTTTTGTCATAGTTGCCTCTTCTACTCACGTGGAAAATCCTGGCGACCCAAGCTCGGGGGGCGGATTTTGTACCAATGTGGGGTCTTAGCAGCCATGATAGGTAGGTGGTAGGTTAGCGAGACCAGTCGATGGTCAGAGAATTCCAATTTTGTTGTCTTGAAGTGAGAGATGTGGGGTTGGAATTTTGCTGGTGTTAGAATAATGTTGATGTGGGTCATGGACCTTAATTGGCTGTTGTGGATGTGGGGCCATGTCATGTTTTTGAGCAGTGGGGCATGCCATGGCAGCACATCCATTAACCTGAGGGTGGCCTTTAGAACGCTTAGTTCTATGTGTTCCTGGGGGGCGTGGGGTGAGGAAGGCCACCGGTCCGTTGGTGTGTTTAGCCAACAGTTCATGTCAACGACTTAGAAGGATTCTGGGGGTAGCGGGAGGGATTTGACCAATGAAAAAATTCCTGAAGCTTGCATGCACCGTTTGGGGCATAGATGTTGATAATTGTGTGTACTACATCAGCTCACGAGAAGGTGACAACAAGCACTCGGCCATTTAGGAATGTTTCTGAGGATAAAAATTTGAAAAAATTATTTTTCCAAATTAGCACCCCACAGTGCATCGACCAAAAGGATAGGGATGGGAGGAGCATTGTTTTCCAAGATTCCTCAGAACTACGTGGACAGTGGGACTCCTGGATGGCCAGGATATCCATGGGTAAATTGTGTTGTAAAAAACTCAGTTTCCTAGCCTTGGATGAGGAGGCCTTGAGTCTGGCGATATTCAATGTCCCTATGGTGAAGGTTTCCCCCATCGCACCTTAGGTGCGAGGGGGTGGGCACCTGGGCCCACCATCCTCTTCTAGATCCCTGCGGGCCTTCACAGCAGTGCGGGTGTTAGCAGCAACGCTATCAGAGTTTTTGTTGATTTTTGCGGAAAGAGTCACGTTGGCTTTAGCCTTCACTTTTTGTTTTCCTGACATCAGACAAATTTTTTGTGGTGCGGGTGAGTTTGGTGCACCGTTGAGCGGGTCAAAAATTTTTTTTCAGTTGAGATGAGTCCCAAGTTGGTTTCAACCAGAGCTTGGGTGCAATGATTGGGTGAGATTGAATCTCCCATCAGATCCTCAGATTGAGTGGCCCGCTTGGCATGGACTTCCCAATCTGATTGGTTGATGGATTCCCAAGTTGCTTCCACCACGAAGGTCTCCATGTCCTCCTGGTGTTGTGAGTGTGGGATAGCGGTGGTGGCTTTGGCCGATTCCTTGGCCGTGGCCCTACAGGCCTGCTTGGCCTTCTTCCACTCTTGTGGGGAGATAGGCTTTACCAGTAGGTAGCAGCCTTGTGCTCCCCACGGGAAGGCCTCCTTGGTGCTTGTGGTTGGTTCATAGTGCACCTCTCCACTGGCCATGGCTGCTGAGGGGTGCTCTTGGAATGTGATGCCCTCCTTGATGGGGCATGCGTGTGCCTTATGGCTGAATGTGTCACAGTGGGTGCAAATGGGGGGTGCGCTGTCCACGGTCACTCAGAATGGGTGGGTGGTATGCCCTGCGATATCAATAAAAGTGGAATGCGGGATCTGGGTTAGGTCCTTCACAATCTCCTCAGTTGGGGTCAGCACTGCGATGGCTTTGCCAGTGCACAGGTGTGGCATCATCGTGAAGCATTGCATTTTGAAAGATTGTATTTTGCTGTATATGGCGAGACCATCTTTCAGGTGTTGTTCCAAATTGCCACGTTTACCGTAGTAGGCAAAAAGTTGAACTTGAGGAAAATTTGGTTTGATTTTGTCCATCTGGTGCATTTAGTTTTGATGACCCATTGCCCTTCAGGGAGGTCAATCACTATGCACACTGCTGCAGCCTCGTCTGCTGCCGTTTTGCTTTTGAAACCTAGGTCCAGTCAACCGCATGACATGGAGTGAGGTGCAATGTACACCGCGGTCAGGAAAATTGTGTGTACATTTTCACAAAATTTTTTCCCATAAGGCCGTTTTTTGAATGTCCAGAAACACGTGGACTCCGAATTCCACTGACAAAAGTGGCTGGGAGTGTGGCGTGTTGATGTACTGGTTGCATCGTGCTTGCCCTGCGAGTATCTCCGGGGAAATAGTGACTGCCAGTTTCTTAGTATTTTTGTCAATTCTGCTGGATTCTCCGGGGCGTTTTCGAATGTTGGAGGCCGCGGGCCTTCCACCTGCTCCTCTTACCTTGCTTGCCCAACTGCTCCCTGACATGGGCGCAGACTAATCTCCTCTGTGAGATTATTAAAATAGATTCAGTCTTGAATTGAATAGGTTGCAATAGTGATTGCAACGAGAAAGAAAAGTTTTGATGTGGAGATAAATTTTTGATGGTTGGGGTGTCAGGAAGACAGTGCATGAATATAAAAGATAATATAATTGACCATTGCTGTTTCAGCTTTCATGCATGTGTCAGGGATCTTTAAAAACATGGTGATATAGGTGTGGGTAATCTTGGATTTGAGATTCTGCACTAACACTGCCACGTGCTGGATGGCGTTGTTGGCAGCTTTGTGAGATTTGGTCAACCTCTTCTTTTGGAGCATATTGGCAGTGGAGGGGATAGTGTGAGGAGATTCCTCCTGTGAGCATCACCACTAATTTGGCAGCCGCTTTGCAGAGAGGACGACAATCTGGCTTGGTCATTGCTTCAACAACCAGCTGGTGGTCTTTGTGGAACATTTCAGAATTTTTCTGGGGGCGTATAAATGAGGTGATAGCATAGCGCTGTGGTCAGTAAACACAAATTCACTCAATTTGGATACTGAAGTCTTCAATAATATTCCCAGACTCATCAATTTCAACCAATAGATTCCAAAGATTTTGGTTGAATTAAATTGGGGACTTAGCATATTCTTGAGGTTTGGTTGGTTCATTGGAGGATGCATGGGAGCAAACTGGGGTCCAATCCTGTGCTTGATTGGAGGGAGCGTTTGTGGCACTGGGGCGAGGAGGAGGCTGATTGATTGCTGTTGGATCAGCTGCAGCAACAGGCTTTGGGGAAGGGGGAGTAGGATCTTACCCCATACCAAAGCTGTTGCAGGGTGGGCGGCAGATTGGAAGCTGGCTGACAAAAAAACAGAGCTGTCAGAAGCAGCTAGGGATGGGCACTTGTGTTTCAAGTGGTCCAACTCAAAACAGGACGGACAGATCTTCCATCCGCCCTTGACGCAGGCTCAGAAATGATGGTCAGGGGCAGAGGGGATAACGGTGTGAGGGGGAATCAACAAGGCAATTTTATTAGATTCAGGGCTGGTCGTGGCATACTACCAAGGCCCAGAGAGGTGTGTGGCCCCATTTGGGACCACAAATTGTAAGATGGGGTTGGAGCCATAGGCTGCCAAACCATCCATCAGCTCCTGGTGGAGCACCTCATGGAGATGGTAGGTGGGCAAACCAGCAAACTGGACCATCAAGGTGGTGTCCGTTGGGAGCCAGGTCTGAGTTGTTGGGAGGGGAATATTGTTAAAAATTAATGGCACAGTTGCCGCAGTGACAGTATCAGCTTCACAGGTGAAGCCAAGATCAAAATACCCCTTATAGGGGTAAAAGTAAATAAAACTGGTGGGACGCATCACCACTGAGCCATTTCAATAATGGCTTGATCATGGTAGGGGAAAAGTTTCTTATAGTTGACCTGAAGCTGAAACGCATGTTGCTCTGGGGGAGCACCAGTGGGGCAGTGGGGTACCACTTGTGTTTTAGCAAGATGGGCATCAAAAACCTTGGGAGAAACGAATCGTCCCAGAGGTTTGGTGTGACTGGGTGTGCAGTTTGAGCGCAATTTATTGTTGGATGAAAAATGGTGGGGGGAGTTTTGCTGCTGCCCCACACTGGGGCATCCAGCGGGGAATCTTTTGACTCAGAGTGAACTATGGCGGGTAATTAAGATTTACTTTTTTTGTAGAATTTGCTCAGAAAGTTATGCAGAGTGGAAAAAGAGTGATGGTCATTTTATGTAATAGATGGTAGTTTTATAAAATATCATAAATTTATATCTATGAACCATGCTTAATTAGGATTTATTTTTATCAGCAGTGGTAAGGCAGTAACCATATAGTAACCACTAAAAATACCCTTGAAGATAGGTTTAGTATACATTAGACATATGAGTTAAAGCTCATTTAAATACTAATTTTGGAAGGGGAAATGATAGGCCCTAGGCGCCAGCTATCAAGCTGAATAGGTACTTGCACCCCTTCAGAATGAGGAAGGGTTCTAATACAAAGGCATCACCGCTTTTCCTTTTACAGATATGGGGCATACCCTATATGGGAGATGGGTAGCGGCGGCTCCCCTTTCTGGTCCCTCACCCCAAATTCACCCCTGAGGCCCAAATCTGTAATTGCTTATGAAACTTATGAACAATTAGTACCAAGAATCCAGCAACTAAACCACAATTTTAGAAGTATCTGCAATATAAGAGCCACCAGGTGAAGAACCACTTCCAAGAATAGGACGCCAGGAGGCGAACCAATAGTTAAAAAATTGACACAGAATAATCCTGGGCGAAAATATATTATTGAAGCACACCAACAGCTTTCAAGTGGGGATTTTGGCTGCCCCACCACCACAAACCGTGCACTAGAATCAGAAGCAAAATCTAGCACCTCAAAACCACGTTGGCCAATGCACACCCATGCAAACCAATCAGGTGCAGGATTGGACCACTTTTTAATCCAAAAAATTACCCGATCCAAAGCCTACCAAACCAAATTTGCCTACCAACATATATTCCCAAATCAATCAAAATCACTGGAAATTATTGGAGGAAGTAATTAGATTGGGTGAAATTGTCCCATCACTGAGCTATCCAATTGATTTAACACCTTACCTGAATTCATACTTTGATACCCCAGCACTGACCAACCAATATGTCCCCAAACCTAGAACCTTTTTCCAAATTGACCACAAGCTTGCCACGGTCACTGTGGCTGCTCCTGATAACCACCATTATTGCACACTGTGCACAAAAGTGGTCATGGAATAAAAAATGGCTGAAAAACCCCCTTGTTTCCCTCTGAACTTCCTCCTTCCACAAAAGAGAAAATTCAACGCCTTCACGAAACTGCCACCACCACATTAAACATGTTGCTGAACTGGCAGATTTTTCCTCATAAACATGCACCATAAGGACAAAAGCTGCAAAAGTAGAACAACTTTTCAATGCCTGCATCCAGTCCAAACACCACATTGCTAAACTCATAGAGGCTTTAATCTAGGCCCAAATTTGCGATCTCAACAACTAGCTACTCCACCTCAACCCTCATCCCGTGGATGACCCAACCCCCTTACTCTCAGCATTGATCCGCCCTACAATGCTGAGCCTGGTGACCCGCCCAATCCCCCTCCCCCTCCACCATGATAGGATAAGCGGTTCACCGCTATGACACCAGGTAGATAATTTTCTCTTTTTCTTTTTGTGTCTCACTGCCCAAAAAGGGAAGTCAATCCATGTTTATTTTTTAGTTGGTTTAATTTTGAAGTTTCAGTTTTCAGTATTTTCTGTCCCCTGATTGGCTTACCTCAGTTAAATAAAAAGTGAATTGGATATCAGTCAGCCCTGATTTTGGGTTAACAATGTTTGGGGGATTTTAGGTAATTTTCATGGTTTAGATCTATTGAAAATTGATCCAGGTGTATGTATAGGATCTTGTTGGGCACAGTTACCAATGAAATGGGGCATATGATAGTTGATTAATGATTAACTATGAGTATAACAATTTAGATCAGTCAAGTTTCATCACCGACCAATTGGGAATTTAAAGATCAAGTTGTAAGGTGAGTGATGCCATCTGCAACTAGAGAATCGATCAGTTGGTTCATGACCTGCCTTAATGGGTAACAAGTCCCATTACCTAAGCAGGTCACTTGCCAAATATGATTGGTTCGCTTGGATTGAGAGGAAAACGTTGAGGACATATTTTCTGACTCTTTCCATTTTAGGTCTCAGGGATGTCTAATGACAAAAACCTAGCCAGGATAGGAAAGATCACCACTGCTGAGATGACGATGGTTTTTCAATTGCAACAGCTGTCATTACATTGAAGAGGTGCCAACCAAAGGTTGGACTCCAATAATCACTATAAATTCCCCTAATAATTCACTTATTAGAAAACACACTTTACTATGTCAGATACACATAAATGACCAAAAGAGTCAAAGAGGACGCCCAAGGCTAACTCACAGACAGGAGATCAATGATCAAATAGTCACAGACAATATAATAAGCAAAAGTTTAAATACCATATCCAGGATAGATTATCTGGACCATATGGACATACCCTACAACCTGGAACCCAAAGAAGAATATGGAGATACACACATCACCCTCTACTCAAACCCAGGATAAGAGCACATGTATGGAGGTGCATTAGGATAGTATACCAAACATCTGAATGGTCAAAAGCCAATCACACCTCATGTGCATTATGTGGCCAGTATGGAAGCCTAACCCACCGTTTAGAACAATGCTAAATATCAGTGGCGGTATGGAAAGAGGCCATGCGCCTTTTCCGCCAAGAAAATGGAAATCCATTCAGCTTAGCAAGGAACATGTTTGCTATAAACATGGAATATCCTATCCACCCATCCCTCAGGGCGCTAATAGTAGCAATAGCACTATGGACGATACATACAATGGTACTGGAATCGTTCAAATGAACAGCGCCAACAATCCAAAAAGCCATTCATCGCTTCCACAGCCATATATTGGAACATTTTCAAGCATGGCTGTTTGGACATATGACTCCCATAACAGAAGGATAATCAACACATGTTTCCCCATATGGTTCCTAAAAGTTGATCCTTTCTTTCACACATGCTACATCCAAGAATAAGCCAGCATAACTCCCCTTCCCTACCGTCCTAATCTTGGTGATCCTGGAGATAACAAGAGGGGCCTTGAACCCTCTAGGGTGTCTTTAATTGTCAAATTTCATTAGTTTTCTCACTATATTGGAAGTGCTTATCCCCTGGTCGACCTTCCCCAAATAAATATAAAACACACTTTACCAGTAATTAGTATGACACAAAATATACTTTAACAAAATCTATTTCTAGTTCAATTCATCTTCAAGGAAATTATTGTTGTGTGCTTTAATTATAGACTCTTTAAGATAAAGAATAAAGATCTGAGCGTGGATCCAGAGAAGAGAAGCTGAGCTAAGATGGGTATTGCTGGTGACTGTGTGGCACCAGAGAGAAGTCTTAGATGAGGATCTGAGCGTGGATCAAGTTAGAAGTTATAAGGAACAAATACCTATTATGGACATCTTAAGTCTTTCAAGGAGAAATTCTGGTAAAGCGTTGGACCCAACACTAGTGATCTATTCAACTATGGATGATAGTATTCATATTATTATTGTCAAGAGAGTGTATATAACTCTCCAAAAACCAGCGTGGTAATGCTTAGTGCACAGGACCAACTAAAGGGAACTAATAGTCATTGTTATAATAATAAAAATAGCCCAACAAAGGGAGCTGGAGCTAAGAAGACATAGGGTGAGGGTGTTGATCACTGTTAAAAAAATTCAATTCGAGTAAGCATAAGAACATGACAGTGGCCCAAAGGGCTGTTCCTAACTGAGTTTGGTATAGGGGTAGAATGCACTGGTGACCAGATTTGGAGGGAACCTGGTAGGGCCAGCGGTGTACCTGATGCTGTAATAACTTTAAATAAAATAAAATTGTGAATATGTCGCAAAACCTTCTCAAAGAGGTCTGCACACAGTGCACCAAAGTCCACATATAAAAAACACAAAATGACTATGTGGTTTGTTTGGGAAGATGCCAATGAGAACTTTGGTTTCAAGCAAAGATACTTAAGCCAGCTTGGGGAAATTTTAAATTGGTGGAAGTGGTACCAAGCCTTGGTGCACCAATAGGCGCACACTTCCATCTGAAAGGGTCACATACCTCAAAATTGATTTTACTCTAGTAATCAACTGAAGTTACATCTAACCTAATCTTGCAATCTCATAAATATAACAGGTTCTTAACCCTCATTCCACGATTAATGGAATTGTCCCATTTTTGTTTAACTCAAAACTTGTTCATATAACCCTAGAGCCAAAACAGTGGGCTGGGCTTTAGGCACATCACTTGTATCAATCTGGGCATACCTCGCCTGTACCCAGCGTTGATACAAGGTGTGTCGAGATCAGCAAGGGCCTGAAGTTTCACCTTCTGGACCTCCTGCCGCCCAGCCTTTTCCCTACTGTTGGTCCCCTCTATAAGCTCATGTAAACATGACATTACCCTAACCTCTTTTTTGGAACTCCACCCCCCTCCAGGGGCATTCGCCAAGGAAACATTTTGTGAGCTTGGGCCACCTTCATAGCAGCAATGGCTTGGTTAAACTTTGATTTTGCAGCCATAGGGAATCGCTTGTGGAATGCTACAATTAAATCTTGGGGCATTGGCGCAATTGCGCGCTGGGACCCAACAGTTCTCCACTGCATCAAATTTCTTCTAGGATACAAGATATTTGAGTTTTCTTCTTACCTTATGGGAGGCTACAATCTCCTCTTCTTCCCATTCTGGCGCCCCATCCATGAGATAAGCTTTGGGAGTCTCTGGAGGGGGGCCCTCAAACAACGTGAGCTTACTTTTATAAATATTGAAAGGATTTAAAATGAGGGGGAAGATCCAGCTGGTACAAGGCGTGGCCCATCTTTTTGACAACATGGTATGTCCCAATCCTCTTTGGTCCCAGTTTTTTGCATGGTTGCTTGATAGGGATGTTTTTAGCATTCAGCATCATGAGATCTCCTTCCTTGTATGCAGGACCAACCTATCTTTTACCATAAGCATGCACCTTGTAAGCCTGCATGGCCGCATCTAAATTCGTGATCACCCCTTGGTATACTTTCTTGATCATTTTTGAAAACTCCACCACCGATTCCAACTTGGATCCACAACTGGGCTCCATGTTGAAGGCTGGATTAAAGCCATAGTTGGAGAAGAAGGGGGAACAAACAATTGATGTATGTTGTGCGTTGTTATAACTGAATTGGGCCATGGGGAGATGGGAAACCCAATATGAGTGATCTGCGGCAGTGTAATACCACAAGAACTGTTCAAGGCACTGGTTCATTCATTATGCTTGCCAATCTATTGGGGGTGATGAGCAGTTGAATGGCAGGGAAAGATTTGCAGAGACTTACACAACTCTTCTCAAAAGACAGAGGTAAATTGGGGCCCCAATTGCTTATAATTTTATTAAGGGACCCCGTGAAGAGCAAACACATTTGTAACAAACAGCTTGCCATTTCAGACGTGGTGACTGTGGTTCTGCAAGGGATAAAGTGGTGAACTTCGTAAAATGGTCCACCACCACTATGATAGCATCAAAGCCATCAGATATAGGCAATTCAACAATAAAATCAACTGATAGGGAAGTCCAAGGCCCATAAGCCTTTTGAACTGGTACCAACAGCCCTGATAAAGGCTGGAAAAACAGTTTAATTTGGTTGCAGACTAGGCACTCTTTACAATATCTGCCTACCTGAGCGGCTAATCCCTTCCAATTGTAAATGCGGAGGTTAAGATCAAGGGTCTTTGCCTTCCCAGGATGACCAACGGTGATTACTTCATGATGGTGCTGGATGATTTTTAGGCGTAGTGGTCCAGCAGGAATCCATAGGCGCCCCTGAAACCACACCATCTCATCCTTTACGTGATAACCTCTTGTAATCTCCTCCTGATTCAATGCGTTTTATGTAAGGACCATCTTATATTCAGCCGACAAAGGCTGGGAAAGGACAACCTTTTCAAACACCATATTCCTTTGCATTTTCTAGAGGAGCGAGCGCTGGTACATTAAACAAGGGAGAGGAAAGTTGAGACACAATCTTACCCGGTGGAATCACTAAATGGGTATTATGCACCTCCACCTCCTTAAGATTGGGAGCTATTGCAGGGTTATGGCTCAAAGCATCCGCCAAACTTTTCTCCTTGCCCTTTGAAACTCATAAAAAAATGCAACTTGGGCAAGGGTCTCATGCCAGAAGGTTTGCCGTGGGGTTAAGACATGAGGTGAGCGGTAGTACAGTAAGGCACAGTGATCTTTAAGTAAGTAGAAGAGTTGGGATGAGCCATGCAAGTGATGACGCCAGTAAGTCAGCGCCTCAACCACTGCTAATAATTTAATTTATCATACATGGCGTAGTTTAACTCTGGTAGAGATATTTTTAGAAAAATATCACACTAGATGCTCTATTCCATCTTTTTCTACTTATAATAGAGCTGCCATTATGGCGAAGTTGGAGTCATCTGAAACAACAATAAACTCTTTATCAGGGTTGGCATGGCGAAGAATAGAAGTGGACAGCAACATACACTTTAATGCTTGAAAGGCATCCTCCAAAATGGGAACCACTGAAGTACTTTTTCCTTACTTGCCTTATACTAAGGCGCTGCAACTTTAGAAAGGTTCAGTGTGAACTTCTTAAGGAATGTATTCGTCCCCAAAAACTCATCAATCCCTTAACTGAAGTTGGAGTGGGACACTCAAGAATCACATTCTCCTTGTCTGGAGTTATCATGTGCCCATGGTCAAACATGACGTTTCCCAGGAAGGTGAACTGGGACTTAAAGGACTCACAATTACTGATTTTAAGCGAAAAATTGGCAGCTCTCAAACGCTCCACCACCTGCCAAAGGTGTACTGCATGGGACTCATTGCCAGGGGAAAATACCAAAATATCATCCATATAAGCTACCACGCATACCACCAGCAGGTTCCCAAAACCGCATCAATATGAATTTGAAAGATAGCAGGGGTATTTTTAAGCCCAAAGGGCATAACTCAAAATTAGAAGATTCCTTTTCTGGTACAAAATGCGGTCAACAACTCCTGGCCTTACTTGATACAAATCTGATTAACGCTTTTAAACAATCACTTTGGAGAAGACTTGAGCCTTCTCCACATAGTGTGCAATCTGTGAGTCCAGGGGGATGGGATGTGTTGTGAATTCAATAAGACTGGATGATAATCCTGAGGTCATTATGGCTGAATGAATGAAATCCGTCAAGATTTGATATGAGTAATGGTAATTTGAGTGCCTCAAAATGAGGTGATGTTAAGTTATTGGGAAATCGCCTCAAATTAGGCGATTGTGAAATGAATGAATAAGAATTGATGGCGCCAATAAGATATGGCGAATTAAATTACTAAGCTATAAGAGTCTTAGCATCCAAAGTCGCTACAATATAGGCAAGATGAGATGATCAAGGAAGATGGTTGTTAGATAAGTATAGAGTAATTGGAATAAGAAGAAAATGCGGTATTAATACATTTAATAAAAGAGGTTGTGGGAGCAAGTGCTCCATATTTATTTAGTTATTCTGTTGTTTTGAGGGCAACTATCATCATATCGTTGGTCCCTATTGCTCAGTGGGTTAAACCCTGTGCAAAAATCCGCTGGCATATTTATTGAATACTGCCAAATTTATAGCAGTGGTGCTCACTACAGGGGACCCATTGATCAAATATAAATGATAAAATTTCAATTGCCAGCTATGATGCATCTATGTTGTGTTGATAAAAATTCTTCTCAGCACTCTGGGTCATATGCCTATGCAGAACTAAAACTGGCTTTGGACACTGTGCTGCAAAACAAGATGAGCTGCTCCAGGAGGTTTGCTTTAATAAGCTGCCCCCATTCAATAAAGAAGGGAATATTCCTGGGTTCTTTAAGCGATTTGAAATTGCAACTGAAGGTGTCTTGGATCAATGGAGAGTAAAACTGTTGATTTCTACCTTGTACATTGGAAGTGCTGATCAAGTCGTCTGTTACCTTTCCACATGTTCTATTACATACCAGGAATTCAAAGATACGGTGCTGTAGTTGTTCAGTGGATCTTCAAAGATGTCCCAGCGGAGGGCCGAATTTTTTGACCATCAAGTTTAAGCGGAATGAGACCCTAATTACATTTGCTGAGCGATTTATGGCGGAAGATCATGTGCTAATTGGGACTGAAATTTTATCTGAAGCAGACATATGTATTGCGATGACTTCTGCTGTAAAGCCATACCATGAGTTACATAACGTTATGGCCTCATTGTTAGATGAAGATGTACCATTGCTTAAATTTGTTTAGTTTTTGCACCGTATATCTGCCAACTTCCTCCACATAATACTGAGCGGAATCATCCTGCCATAACTGCTAATTCATCTTACTCTAAAAACTATGCTAGTCCAGTTCACATACCACAAAGCTACCAACAGCGGTTAAATGTCCGCCCCATACCTGCTTATTATCACCGGCCCAACTATTGCTCTACCCCTGTTTCCACTTATCTCAGCCAGCCCAACTCTCAATGTGGCTGGTTTCACATTAATCGGGGATGTAATCCCTATGAGGTCAACTGTTTCAAATGCCGTTGACAAGGGCACATGGCCGATGGTGCCCCAATTAATAGGTCTCTTGCGTACAGTTGGAACAGTACTGCCAGGGAAAAGTCAGAGCAGAGTAGAGATGGGACTCTCTATCTCCGCTATATCAAACCCAAACGTCCCACCTGTACCCGCTCTAGAATATTCAGTGGAAGCTCCCTTGGCCAATGTGTCAGTATTATACCGGCAGCTGGTTGGAGGGGTGAATATTTTGACACGAGTGCAGTCTGCGGCAATGGCGGAAGAGGGGTCCCAGTTGCAGGTTGAGCTGTATGCTTGCCAGATGTTTAACCAAGTTTCACCTGAAAAATTAGACCCCTCCTCTGATGCCCCTTTCTTGCAAGTGGTAAGCATTACTCGTCCAATCAACACTATTATCAAGCAATACCCCAGTTTTGGCGATGGGATTGTGGGTTTTCTTGGAAACAGAGATGCCATCAATATCTATGTTATAAACAGTCAAGATGCATCTTACTCCAAATGTACTAACTGTGACCTGGTTGTAGCTAAAACCCATGTCTGCGCCATCATAGATACAGGTGCCCCTGTCAATATAGTCTCCACCAAGTTGGTGGCCAAATTATTATTAAAACTGGACGTGGACCATCAGGTGGTATATGGAACTGCTGGAGCGGATAACACAGTCTCTGAGGGAGCATATAGTGCACTTTTGTTGCGGTTTGGTTCTATTGTTGTGGTAATCCCAGCTATAGTGTTACCAAATAGCATTTATGATATGCTGAATGGAACCGCCTTATTGCAACATTATGGGGCTGTTAATGACGTGATGGATCAGACTTTTGAAATATTGGGTCAGAGGATCCCAATTCACTTCACCTCTAGTGGAGTGCCAAATGATACGGTGCATATGAGGAATATCAATCTAGCTTACAGTGACGGAATAATCCCAGTGCACTACCATTGATTAATGGGCAAAACCTGGCCCTTCCACAACAGATTTATGAATATCAAGGGCTGCCACTCGGAGCTGCTGGACCTATATCTATTCTGTCCGGGCATCAAGAAGTTATAATAAACACTGACTTGGTGATATAAGTTCCAGATGGCCTCTATGGGGAAGTTATTGGGCCATATCAGCAGTCACAGTTTGAGCCTCACGTGGCTCCAGGTATTATATTACCTGGGCAGGGGGAGGTCAAAGTTTTGCTTGAAAATTTACAAATGGTACTACTGCAAATCCGCCGCCACCAAATAGTGACATATTTACACTTAATCCCCATTTAGGAGGTTCTTTTGGTTTATGACTTTGGGTCACTGGAGGAATTTGGTCTTACTTTCAAACCGCAGCTCAATGTAATGGCAGTAGTATTGTGTGACAAATTAATAATCTGTCAGAGCCACAGAATGATAGGGCAATCTCTTTGTTTCAAAAATATAAAGAGAGTTTTGCTGTCAATGACCACAATTTAGGATGTGCGCGGAGGGAGTGGTTCTTAGGTTGGATACTGAAGATCACCCTCCCATCAGGTCGAGGCCAATCCGCTGATCAAGGGTGGCAGAAGGATTAGTAAACGTGGAAATTGACAAGCTATTAGTGCAAAGGATGCTTGAACCATCAAAGACTCCATGGGCTTCACCTGTTCTGATTGTAAAAGAAAGATGGTAAATCCAGGGAATAATTGACTACTGGAAGCTCAACAGAATCACCAAAAAGGACTCCTATCCCTTAAAATGGATTGACGATGCTTTAGATCAGCTTGGGGGAGCCCATTTTTTCTCAGCTATGGACCTGATCTCGGGCTATTGGCAAATCAAGTTGCCACCGGTGGAGCAGGAAAAGTGCGCTTTAATAACTTACAAAGGCCTTTCTCAACCAAATTGAATGCCGCAAGGGCTGTGTAATGCCCCAGCTACGTTTCAACGAGCAATGGATACTATTCTGGGGGACCTAAAACTGATGTGTGCCCATTTATACCTTGATGAGATTAATGTTTTCTCTCAAACCTTCTATGAACACTCCGATCATTTAGAAGCTGTATTCCGCCAGCTCTTTGAGGCCAGCATAAAGATCAAACCTCGGAAATTCCACTTCTTTAAGGACCATCTGGAGTACCTGGGTTTGTAGTTGATGCCACAGGGTTGTGACCTCAACCAGCCAAGGTGGAAGCTATAGATAAAATGACTCCACCCAACAGCAAGTGGGATATACAGGTATTTTTGGGAATGGTTGGCTATTACTGGCACTTCATCCCTAACTTCAGCTGTATTGGGGGACCGCTATTTGAGTTGTAAAAAAGGATACTACATATGAATGGACTAAACATAAGCAATGCGCTTTTGATATGCTTCAAGTGGCATTAACCCAGTGCACCGGTGTTACGCTATCCCAATTTTGAAAAAGAGTTCATTGTTCAGATGGAAGCATCCATTTCTGCCGTAGGAACAGTCCTATCCCTAAAAGACGAGGAAGGGGAAGAGCGTCCTATAGCATATTGCAGTCATAGCTTGAACAGCCATGAACGCAATTACACTGTGACTTAGCACAAGTGTTTAGCGTGATCTAAGCCTATAAACAATGTTGGGTATACTTTCATGGGGTAAAGTTCAAAGTTGTATTGGATTATGCCTTGCTACGCTGGTTACAAAATCTTAAAGAACCAGAAGGGCGTCTAGCCCGATGGGCTCTTAAATTTCAGGCATACAATTTCTAAATTTTGCATTGACATGGAGCAAAACACCAGAATGCCAATTGTTTATCAAGATTACCCATGATTGCAGTTACGGCAGATCTAAGCGATATCATATTTGATAAGATGCTTAGTGGTAAGTACGATGATGAACCGCCCCCAGTCATCAAAGTATTGAATGATATAAGGGCCAATACCTTTTAGAAAAATGGAGAATTGTATAAGCGTATAGGGGATACTACTGTGAATATTCCAAGATCTTCCACCCGCCCAAATATTAAAATGAGTGCACTTCAAGTGATTGTACATGGTGGAGTATGTAAAATCATGGAATTATTATGACCTCAGTATTACTGGGAAAGCATAAAATTGATGTACTCAATACTATCTCCTCCTATCACCAGTGCCAAGTGGAAAAGCCATTCGCCAAAAGACTTCATACCAGTTAGTGAAGCTACACTTTGCCTGGCACACCGTTTCAATTGATGTTGTGGGTCCCTTACCAACAGGGACAAACCAGTCCAAATACATATTGGCATCAATTGTCCACTTGACCAGGTGGGTTGAGGCGCGTCCAATACGTGATTTAGGGGTGCTAACGGTGGCCAAGTTTTTCATGGAGTGTATAATTCAGCGACGTGGTTGTCCCCAGTTCATTTTTACTGACAATGGAACTAACTTCACTTCCCAGATTCTTCCAAAGCTTAACGAGCTAATGGCCATCTTAGGGGTTTTGACAACCCCATACAACTCCCAAATATAATGGAATGGTGGAGCGGGTCAATGGTACTTATGTGAACATACTCTGTAAATTAGTAGCAGATTGACCCTCAGACTGGAGCTCCCCTTTGTTCACCGCCATCTTTGCTTATAATATTAGTTATCATTTCGCCATGGGGAAAAGCCCATTTCAATTGCTTTACAGATGGCACCTCGCTCTGCCTGCCATCTTATATGCTTGTGTAGAGGACACTGGCGGTATGGATCAGCAACGCTATCTGACTGTCCTAACAAATACGTTGATTAAATTAAAAACTGAAGCGTACTCATTCAGCCTAGTCAACAGAATCAAAAGCCAGGCTGCCAATCAGGTACAGCGGAGTGGCTTGCACAGTTCAAAGATGGGGACATGGTCCTATTCATGATCAACACAGGCTCAGCTGGAAACATAAGCTGGATAGTATCTGGATTGGGCCATTTGGAGTCATTGAGAAGACTCATATAGATGCATATACTATCAAGGGCCCTACTAGTGGTCAGATCATTAACTGAGTTCATGCGAAGTTCCTCCAGGCATACAAACAATAGAATCCTTATCGTCCAGTCAAGGAAGGGGTAATGTTGTGAATTTGATATGACTGGATGATAAGCCTGAGGTTGTTATGGTGGAATAAATGGAATCTGTCAAGATTTGATATGAGTAATGGTAATTTGAGTGCCTCAGATTTGAGTTGATGTTAGGTTATTGGGAAATTGCCTCAAATTAGGCGATTGTGAAATGAACAAATGAACAATTGACGGAGCCAAATAAAATATTGTGAATTGAATTACTAAGCCATAAGAGTCATAGCATCTGAAATTGCTACAATATAGGCGAGACGAGATGATCAAGGTAGGGGTTGTTAAGTAAGTATAGAGTAAGCGGAATAAGAAGAATACGCGGTATTAAGTACATTTAATAAAAGAGGTTGTGGGAGCAAGTGCTCCATATTTATTTAAAGTTATTCTGTTGTTTTGAGGGCAACGATCATCATATCGTTGGTCTCTATTGCTCAGTGTGTTAAACCCTGTGCAAAAATCCGCCGGTGTATTTATTGAATACTGCCAAATTTATAACAGGATGTAAGTCTGTACAGTGACGTTGTTGAGATCCCCATAATCCACACAGGGGCGTAAGGTACCATTGGCCTTCTAAAAAAAGAGAAGTTGGGAACATAAAATGGAGTTTCACTGAAAAATAGCACCTTTGGCTAAGCGCTCTGTGACTCACACATCTAAGGCCTCTTCTTCCCATACCATCAATGGATAAATTGGGGAAGATATACGCACCAAATTAACAGTGAGCTTGAACTTGCAATCAAACTCTGAATTATCTGGCAGTGCGTGAGCTGAAGCCATATCAAATGAAGAATCAACCCTTTCAAACAGGAAAGTAAGGGAACCTCCAACGTAGGCTTTAAGAAAGGGGAAAAACTGAGAGTGTGAATATTGGGACAGTGGGGTAAATTGTCCTGAAAGTTGGCTTCACTAAAGGAACTTTAACTCGTGACCATTCTTCAAAGTAAGGATAGGTTATTTTTTTTAAGTTATTCCTGATGTCAAACTTTCGCCACCATTCCACCCCCAAAATAATGGGGTATAAAAAGGTTTTGATAGAATGGAAATGGTCCATCAAAGAATACTTGCCCATTTGATAATCCACCAACCCTAATACCTTCAGGGTGGGAATAAAATTTGAGAAGTTCCTTCTCTAACCATACCATTTAGCAAGTAACTAAGCTCAAGATAGTCAGCCAGGTTTTGGTCAATGAAACTCTTAGAGGCTCCAGTATCAACCAAGATAGTAGTGCTAATCTTATCTGAAGGGGATGAAAGGGTAACAGTTAACAAAAAATATCACAAATGATCTTTATTCATAGCAAACAACGCCAACACTTCACCATAAACATATTCTTCAGGCATAATCATGCCTCCAGGATATGTTTCTGCATTATATAATGGAGAGGGAAAGATGGCCACTGTTACTACTGAAGCCACATATCCCACCATATCTTCAGCAAATACATAAATGTTTTTATATTGTATTTGTAACTCCTTTCCCACTTCCTGGGTTCTGCGGATTATTGTGGTGGTCAAATATGGTTTTTTTGGGGTAATTTGATACACAGGAATAGGTTCCATATCTGAGCCATTAAAGAATTAATTGGTTTTGTATATAAAAACGCGATTATAAAACGAGTTTTTTATCATGAATGACCCTACTACATTTCAGCAATGGGTTGTCCAAAGTTATCCAAGGCCATCACTCCCAGGCCCACCGTCAAGGACACCGCCTGCACCATCCAAATGCGTGCTGAAGAGAACCCTGTTTTTCTGAATCGATTTTTTATGTTTTCAGCAGAATATTGGGGAATACTGACTCTTAGGCCAAGGAGAGCCCGTATCAACCAGGTACAAGAAAGAAGGGTAGGTACTTTACAGTCAGAGGTAGCAAAAATAACGCAAAGATTCTCTAACCTTTGGGAAAAAGAGTAAACAGTGGTGAGCCCCACAGCAGCCATGGCTTACAGCTGGTGTAGACAGTTTGCCCTTTGTGAAAGACCCCACATGTGAAAAATATGCACGTAAAAGAAAGTGGTTGGTCATCTAAAGTAAAGAGAGTGTCTATAACTCTCCAAAAACCACCGTGATGGTTCTCAGTGCACATGACCAACGCAAAGGAACTAATAGTCATTTTTATAATAGTAAAAATATCCCAGCAGGGAGAGCTGGAGCAAGAAGACATAGGGCGAGGGTGTTGAGCACTGTGAAAGTAATAATAATTTAAGCAAGCTTAAGAATTTTCAGTGGCCCAAGGGCTGCTCTTAATTGAGTTTGGTATAGGGGTAGAGTGCACTGGTGACCAGATTTGGAGGGAACCTGGTAGGGCCAGCGGTGTACCTGAGGCTATGATAATTTTAAATAAAATAAAATGGTGAATATGTCGCAAAACCTTCTCAAAGAGGTCTGCACACAGGTGCGCCAAAGTCCACATATAAAAACGTAAAACGACTATGGGGTTTGTTTGGGAAGATGCCAATGAGAACTTTGGTCTCAAGCAAAGATACTTAAGCCAGCTTGGGGAAATTTTGGATTGGCGGAAGTGGTACCAAGCCTTGGTGCACCAGTAGGCGCACACTTCTATCTGAAAGGGTCACATACCTCAAAATTGATTTTACTATAGTAATCAACTGAAGTTACATCTAACCTGAGCTTGCAATCTCATAAATGTAACAGGTTTTTAACCCTCATTCCACGATTAACGAAATTTTCCCATTTTTGTTTAACTCAAACCTTGTTCGTTTAACCCTAGAGCAAAAACCGTGGGCTGGGCTTTAGGCACATTACTTATATTATTCTGGGAATACCTCGCCTGTACCCATCGTTGATCCAAGTGTGCTTGAGATCATCAAGGGCCCGAAGTTTCACCTTCTGGACCTCCTGCCTCCCAGCCTTGTCCCTGCTGTTGGTCCCCTCTATAAGGGCATGTAAACATGACAATTATCAATCAAATATATTATTATCAGACAACGCAAAGGATTGCATAACATCAAACCTGTGCAGTTATAATTTAGGGGGTTATCAGTCAGAAACAATCAATTAACCCAAAAAATTTAACAATTGGTGCTCACTACAAGGGTATAGTTGAGTAGGATATACTAGGAAATGATTTCATACAAGGAAGAGTTAAAAAAACTCTAGATGGAGTTGGCAACATCAACAAGAACGCCTTGAATTCTGTGGATCATCAAGAATTTGCTGCCTTGGAGGAGAGAGTTATAAAGATTGAGGAAGGAGTCAGAAATGACGCTAGTTTTGGCATTGAGTTACTAGGAAAAGTAATGTCATTGAAGAAAAAGGTAGAAGATTTAGTTTGAGAAGTCTTATTCTTGAAAATGGAGAATGAAGTGGATCACATTAATATAAGAGCATCCAGCGCAGATATAGAGCGGCTGATTAAGCAATTCTAGAAGTTAAAGACTCACAAGTGTGGATCTGAGACACATGTGGCAACCAACGGCAATGAGAGAACTCCACAGACTCCAGTTGGAAAGATGACTACCCCAAGAGATATATCACCTGCTTTCACAGCTATTTTGAAGATGACTCCAAAATTGCTCCTCAAGTTAATTGAGTAGCCAAACAAAGAGTAGTGGCTAGAGAAATTTTGGAGTCATTAAAGTGACACTGAAATTACCTACTTTCCATCAGGGTAACGCCCCTGCATTTTTCCAGATATTTGGCATGACAATGTTTTGTTACGGCAATCATCAAAAGGCTTTGATGATGATTAATTGACTGGATACCAATTGCCAGAACCTAGTGTTGCCCCATCTAGAGGGGACAACTGGTCATATTCAGAGGCCAAGGTGGCCATTATGAAGGAATTTGAAAGTCCCACATATCAAAGCACAAGCAGGAATTCATGGGAATTCAATTCAGTCAGATGAATCCTTAGTTCGTTTTGCCAATAATTTCTACCAAGAATCGCAGATTTTGGTTGGAGAAAAAGTGCTGGATGATTTTGATGCATGGATTGCACTGCAAGCGGCCCTTCAGCCTTATCACAATTTGTATCAAATGATTTCTTCCATGTTCATGACAAAGATTACCACCTTTTAGATGGTGGATCATTTAAAAATATTTGGAGCTACCTTTGATGCTCCAAATAAAAGTTTCAAATCAAATCTTTTACAAAATATGAATCCCACAAAATAGATTGAGGGCGTAAGGAGTTCAATAACTGAACCATGCCAGGAAATAAGCCCAAAGAGTTTAAGCAAATAAATAAGAAAGAAAAATCTGTTACCAGTGCAGAGGAAAAGGGCACTTCGCTGTACACTGCAAGAAGTCTAAAAAACTGGTTAATTTGGTCCAAGTGAAAGAGTCTAAACCCACACAGAAGTCAGGAAAAGGGCCCACGGCCTCATTGCGGAACAGTCTAGAGCTGATGAGAAACTGGTTCCTCCCAATATTATGCACAAAGAAATTGACATTATTGACCTGTTCGTTGATGATGACGTGCAGGATCAGCTATATCAAGTGGTCAATTTAGATGTGAACGCTGTAAAAAGATCTGGAGCAAAGGGACTGACCACAAAAAATTAGGAAGTTGTTCAGCCATTTGCAAGACAACTGGCGGACAAGATTTGAGCTTCAGATAATCTGGGATAATTGGCCAAAGTTAAATTAGATGAAGCAAACCTGTCAATTCCCCTTGCGTGATCAAGGAATCGTTTCCTTATCTATCAGCGCAGATAAATCACACCCTTGATTCATCTTATAATGCCATTATACATTTTGTAAAACAATCTTACAATAATTTTAGTGTATATATATAGATATACTAGTTAATCAAGTACAGGTGAGGGCGATAATTGACAGTGAAGAGCCCATCAACATTGTTTTGACTAAGCTGATGAAGAAGATGAAGATCCTGCCCAGTTTAGAACAAAAAAAGAATACATGACGGCTGGGCTAAATACCACCATCTCATGTGGAGCATATAGCGCTCTATTACTATAATTTTAAATCTTTAGTGGTATCCGCCCAAACAATAGTTTTAGCCAAAAAATCCATGATGATCTGATCAGGATGGAGTTTCTACAAAAATACGGAGTCAAATGTAACTTCAAGGATAATACATTGACCATATTGGGTCAGACGTTATCATTGATTTATCAGAAAGATGGGTAAGCTCCACTGACTAGGAGAAATAACTTCATTAATCTGATCTACAATAATGGCAATTTAACAATACAATACCAACTAGTTGGCCATAAGTGACAAGGAATGCCAAAAGAAATCTTGGAAAAACTTGGGAATCCCATTGAGAATAGAGAGTGTGAGAACCATACTGTCAGGATTAAAAATAATAGTTGACACCAGGTTGACATTGGAGATGATGGATCTGCTGTACGGGAAAGTTGGAAGCCCCTGAAAGAAGTCCAGAGTAGACTAGTGTAGCTCCTGGAATATATATGCCAGGCCATAGAGAAATTCGAGTTCTCCTGGCGAATTTGAGTAAAAACAGATAAAGAAGAAGAAGAGTCAGATATCACATTTGTTTATCTAATCCTGACAGCTGAATTGAGGAAATGACACAATTTGGGACCCTAGATGAAATGGGATTACTGGCAGGGGTATCAAAAATATTAATCTATTGGTTGATCAAGAGTAACTCGCTGTAACTTTTCTCTCTCATTGCAAACACTTTTGCAACATATTCAACACAAGTCTAGCTAAGTTTGATAAATATTGTAGAGGAAATTAGTGTGCACCCAATGTAGGGGAGCAGTTGTGTGATTAAAGTTAAGGGCACAGGTGTAGGCCCCACATCAACCAAGTTTTTAATTGCCCCAGTGAATCCGGTGGCATAGATAAAATTAGTAAAGAATCAGTGGTTACCAATTCCCCAAAAATTTTAGCCTGGCAAGCGCGCTGCAACCTGTTCATCAATATGCTGCACACCTAACCACTATTGTCAGTGGATCATAGGGTGCATGTCTTCCTGGATATACAATAAACAGCACTTTTGGAGAAGTTTTGTGGAGATGTACACACTTATTTCCCAAACGCAGTGTAAATTGCACCACACACATCATGCCTTGTGGTTGGCTGGATCTTGGTCTAAAAAATAAAAATGTGGCGGACAAATCCACAAAAGTGCAAGTGGTAGTGGACCTCCCAGACAGTCAATGGGTATTCAAAACAAAGTGCACTCACTGGACTAAATTGAACCAAATTTTTTGTTTTGAATTCCTACCTATTACAGTCAAGAGAATCATGCTGGAGCACCACCTGAAGGCTGGGCTCACCGAACATGGGTAAATTTAATCCTTTGAGATGCAGCACTTTATGCTAATGCCAGACCTGTGCATGGGCAAAGGATTGCTGTTCTCACCCCATTCGTGGGGATAGCGGAAGATTTGACCCAAATCCCTCATACAGCTTTTGTAGAAATCAATGAGCAAGACTCCCACCCATTCAGGGTCACCGTGGATAGCGCGCTTCCTATCTGCACTTTCTGTCGCGCTTTTGGCGATAAGGCCCATACCTGCCCTGCCAAGGAGGGCATTACCCAAAAAAAATAATCCTGGAAGCAATGTATGGTGCAGTTGCCCACTATGAATTGACAGTAGACACTGACGCAGCCTTCCCATGGGGAGCGCCAGGGTGCTACATTCAAGTAAAACCTGTGCCCCCACAGGAGCGTAAGAAGGCCAAGAAGGCCCGCAAGGCGGCAGCCAAGGAGGCGGCCAAGACCGCATCCATGATCCCACCCACCCAGCTCAAGGAGGACATCGAGTCATTTGCGGTGTAAGTGGCTTGCAAATCCTTCCACCAATCAGATTAGCCGCCCAAGCTGATTGGGACACCCAAGCTTAAGAACCAATGGGTGAGTTGTTTCACCCAACCAATACTACCAAACATCAATTGTGTTGGAGATACAACTAAGATGACCAAAATTACTCCAGATTGAGATTTGATATCTCAGTCTAATGAAATTGAAAATCCAATATGAATATTTCTGATTCTCAATTTGACCAAGAAAAACCCTTTGAAGATATCAACCTCCTATGATGGGTGAGTCTAACCAATCCAAAGAAGCCCATCAATCTGAGATGACCAAGCAATCCAAAATGATCAATCATTTCAAAGGGGCTAAGCCCTTGCTAAGAAGGTCAATCGCATCTAACAAGAGCTCTATTAGATCTGATATCAAAAAGCTTTTAATATTAATGATAATCAACAATATTGGTCCTCTGGAAGGAAAGATCCTACTTCGTGTGAATCACAGAAATCCTCTCAATGAACCACGAAATTTTCCCCTATAAATATCTCTGGCTTTTAATTAATAAAGTACTTTAATTCTCATCTCGCGCAGTTTAATTTTGGTCTATTTTCATACAGGATTCTGTATATATAATTGGCATTATCTATAGCAATGTAACCAATAACTTTGTTGCCATTGAGCCGATCTTTGCTAGAGCCACAGAACTAATAATTTTATAGCCTTCAAAGCGCCTGTTTATTTATAATTTCTCACGAATTTCCAATAAATTGTAACTGAGTCGCCCAACAATATTCCTGCCAACATTCCACCTTCATGTGATGGTGCACTGAAAGTGCACACACCGCAAAAATTCATCCCACAGTGTGGAAAAAGCAAAAGGCAAAAGCCAATGTGAGCCCCACAGATAAAGCTAACCATGATGAACCATACTCTGTAGCACAGAATACCTGTGCTGCCATATAGCAATGTGCCAAAAAAGAGAAGGCTGAAGGGCTCAGATGCCCTTCCCTTCACACCTAAGGTGTGATAGGGGAGCCTTTACTTTATGGAATTTGAACATTGCTGGACTCAAGGCCTCGCTGTCCCAGGCTAGGAAACTGAGTTTTTTAAAAAATAATTTACCTGTGGACATCCTGGCCATTCAGGAAACCCCCTGTCCACATGGTGCAGAGGAAGCATGGGAAACAATGCTCCTCCCTTATCTTTCCTTTTGGTCACCAAACTGTGGGGTGCTTGCTCGAGTGACCCATATATTTAAATTTATTTCATCAACATCATATGACAGCTGCATCCTTGTAGTCACCTTTTCGTGGTATGACAAATGGCACAATGTCATTAACATTTACACCCCAACCTGTGCACCAGATCGTCAGGAATTCTTCTCAGCTGTCAATCCCTTCTGCTATCCACTGACCCATTTGTTGTTGGCAACATGAACTGCTGGACAAACCAGCCACAGACTCCTGGCCCTCATCACCTACACCCCCACAGGGGCACATTAAAATTTTCATTCTAAAGCACCCTAGGGTTGTTCAATACTCTTCCACGTCATGCACTGCTACTCACTAACATGTTTTGCCCCCATGTGCACAACGGCCAGCTAAGCTCCATGAACCACATTGACCTTATTCTTGCACTGTTGAAATTTCAATCCCAAATTCTCCACTTTAACATGACAAAAATTGATTTATCTGATCACAGAATGGTATTAGTTTCCTTCCGTTTATCCAATCCAGTGGCCCAGGCGCCAAAGTAGTGCAAACTCTGCCCACCCAAGATCGCATCACCAAGGTTTTCTCGAGAGTGGACATCAAGACCTCAGCTCCAGAATTTACCACACTGTTATGTGCAGACCCAAACTCCACCTGGTCAACCTTTAAACTGAACACCGTCCATCAGGCTTGCCACCTCTCATCAAGTTGCTTACGGGCTTCCTCAGTAATCATTTTGCATATGCTGGCCTAAGTGGACCACCAGGAGTCTAACGTCCCTGCTGCAGGCTACAGCCCATCTTGGGGTCACAAGTGGGCGGAAGTGTCCGCTCGCCTCAATGCACTGGTAAGACAACATAAGCATCAGGTTTGTGTTCAGTATAAAGCAAAGCATAATAGTGGGCAATACGTGTTCTGCTTAATTTTTTGAAAATTCTTTGCACTGCGCCAGAACTTGGCCTGCACACAGGTGTGAAGGACAGACCAATCTGTCACAGATATGCCAGCCAAAGTAGCAATTGAAGTGCACAACTACTACTCTGAATTGTACCAATCCAATCCAGTTCCACCGGCCAAAGTGGACAATTATTGAAAGTGCACATGTCCACACTATTTCCCTGTTTCCGGAGTTAATGAATCTAATTACTTGGGATGAACTCTGGTCTGCCATTTGCGGTTCACCGTACAGAAAATGCCCAGGTCCAGATGGAATCCCTTAGTGAGTTCTATAAGAAGTATTTCAAAGATTTTCCTCCTTGCTGCTTGCCTCTATGAACCAATGCCTTATGAAAACGTGCTTCCTGGAGGGAAAGAGGCCTTCACGATAATCTTGTACAAGAAAGAAAATAAGCTGGACTTGGCCAACTGGCGCCCCATTTCACTCACGAACACAGACACAAATTTTTTTACTAAAATCATGGCAAACCGCCTAGGTGTTGTTGCCTCTGCTCTTATTTCCCTTGAACAATTTGGTTTCATTAAAAAAAGGTCGATTTGGGACAACATACATACTGTAGCCTACGTCTGTCAATACAAGGCTTCTGGAGCACTTTTTTTAGACCAGCAGAAGGCCTATGCTAGAGTCAACTGGGATTACATCAGAGCCTGCCTCCACAAGTTCCAACTCCCCTTTCATTTCATTAATTAGTTGATATTGCTCATGGAATCTGTCACAATAGCTGTGCGCGGCCCTGGCTTCCTCACGGATGTAGTCCGCCCTCAAAGGGGACTACGCCAAGGGTAATCTCTAAGCCCACTCTTGTATAACTTTAGCCTTGACCCACTTCTTCGAAAAGTGAATGCCCGCCTTACTGGTGTCCATATGAAAGGCCAAGCACCGGTCAATGTGTTGGCGTTTTCTGATGATTGTGTAGTGGGGTGTCTAACAATAATGATGAACGCGCACTTATAACTAATATCCAGGTTTACTCTAGGGTAAGTAATGCTGCACTTAACGCCTCCAAAAATGAAATTGTTCTCCTTATTTGGTATCTAGCCAGAGGGCCCCAGCGCCCCATTTTCTACCTGCTCCAATAACTTGCTCACATTATCGCTTGCCCTGCCCACCCCACACCGCCCACTTGTGCTCTTCTTTGTGCCAAGTCCCACCGTTAGCCCTGTATGCCATTTGGGGGTGTTTCTGGAGGCGGGGGAGTACACCTCAACTGTGATGGAAAACCATATCCTAACAACGTTAAGAATTGCATAGCTTCCCTCAAAGCCCGCCGGACTCCCTTACAGGCAGGGTAGTGCTAGCCAACTCTAAGCTCCTTTATAAAGTTTGGCTTGGGGCCCACGCCATCGCTTCTTACCCTTGTTTCTTCAAGTCATTATACGCACTTCTGCAAGGGTGGCTTTGGTTAAGCCGCCCACTGCCAGTGCGCCTGAATGTCATGTTTGGCCTCGCCATAGTGGTGATATGGGCCTGCTTAACTTTGAGGCCCATGCTTCCAAAATCCTTGGTACCTGGATTGCCGCCGTCACCAACCCTGCGATCTCAGCCCAACACTGGTCCCGCGCGGCCCACTCCAACTTCTCATGCGCCCTGGGCCTCACCTATCCTGCCCACCCCCATTATCTGTTAAAATATCTCGCCTCACATCCTTCTGCTGCGGGCCCACATGGGACGTCGCCCCACTTCAAAAGGATCCTCCCCTCCATGTGGAGCGCTGAGTGGAGAATTCACATCTATGGGCACACCGCCCAGAGGGGGCGCCCTACTCCTCGGTTCACCTAGGAAGTACAGGGACTACCCATTCAAGACAACTCGATCCCCACACGGCCCCATGTCCTATCCAGGGTGGACTACCTGGACATGATGGACATCCCCTATCCCCTTGATACCCAGAAAGCCATATGGAAGTACGCCCACCACCCTCTTCTGAAGCCACATCTTCGTTCCCATGTTTGGCACTGCTTGAGATGGGTATACCATACTGCCAAGCGCTCTAACACTTTGCAATCATCTTGCCTCGTGTGTGGCCGGTATGGAACGTTAGTTCACCGCCTGGAAGAGTGCCCTTCCTCAAAAGCGATTTGGCATGAGGTACAGCGTCTACTTCGCCAGGATCAGGCACATCCCTTCAGCCTGTCTAAGGACATCTTTGCTTTGTCTATGGTTTTCCTCTACTACCTTCCCTCCATGCCTTAGTGGTTGAAATCACTATGTGGAATATCCACACTATTGTCTTGGATGCTATCTCAGGATCCACTCCCTCCCTCCATGAAGCTCTACGCCGGTTCCATTAGCACCTTGTGGACCACTTTCAAGCGTGGATGTTTGGGTGCCTCCCACTTCATAACCGCCAGATGGTCTCATCCTAGTTCCCAGTTTGGTTCATCTCTTCAGACCCCTTCCTACATATTTGCCCAATTTTAACGCAAGCCCCTAGACACTTAACCCCTCTTCCTTCTATTGGCGTTCCCGCTGGCAACAGGAGATAGCGTTTTCTTCTCTGGGGTGCCCTCCTCTCGCTAAAGTTCGTTTTGTTTTATTAGTTTAGCGTCTTATTGTAAGTGTCCATCCCCTGGTCAGCCTTCCCTGAATAAAATTAAAAAAGAGCAACTCGCTGATTTAACGAAAACACAGCAAGAGGAGGTGCTTGAGCTATTCAACATCAATCAGGAAGTATTTGCTCTGGACAACCATGATTTGGGATGCGCAAGAGACATAATCAATAAGGCTAAAACTGGAAAAAAATTCGCCAATAAGAATGAGACCAATTTGACAGTCTAAAGCAGGTAGAGCAGTAATAGAGGAAGAAATCATCAAACTAGTGAAGCGTGGGCTTCTAGTTCCGTTGTTGAGTCCCTGGGCGTGTCCTATTCTTATCATGAAGAAAAAGGATGGCTTAATCAGGTGATGATTGATTATCAAAAGCCAAATAAAATTGTGAAGAAGGATTTGTACCTACTACCAAGAATTGATGCGCAAGATCAATTGCAAGAAGCAAATAATTACTCTGCAATGGATCTGATATTGGGATATTGAAAAATCGATTTTACAGGAGAAAAATCAAGAGAAATGAGCAATTATTACCGCGCAGGGGCTTTAACAACTCACGAGGATTCTCCAGGGTCTGTGCAATGCACTTGCAACGTTCCTGAGGGCCATGGACGCCATACTAGATGACATGATTTTTTCATGCGTCCTAGTATTCCTGGACAATATAAATATGTTCATTAATACATTTACTGACCATTCTCACCACTTGGAGGAAGCGTTCAAGCGACTATCCGCGGCCAACCTAAAGATTAAGCTGAGAAAGTGTCACTTCTTCAAGAAAGAGTTAAAATATCTGGGATATATAATCAACTCTAGTGTACTGCAGCTGCAAGCCCAGAATACTGAAGCAATAGAGCGAATGGCTGTACCAAAGAGTGTCTGAAATCCAAGTGTTTCTTGGAAAGGTCAGATACTATAGAGTATCTATTTAGGATTTTGCAAGAACTGCAAAGCACCTCTTCCAATTACTGAAGGATCCAAAAATGATTTATTTGGAGTGAAGAGGCCCAGAGCTCCTTTGATGAATTATGCCAGTATTTTATGATTTTCTAAATTTGAAAATCTGAATCTCAATTGAGAAATTATAATACAAGCCAATGCTTTGTTAACGGCAATTGATGCCATATTGAGACAAGTAGATGAATTAGGGGATGAACATCTGGTGGCATATGTGAGCCGGACACACTCAGCCACTAAGAGGAATTACACCGTGACTGATCATGAATGCCCTGTAGTCATTTACGCCTTAAACAATTTTGGGTGTATATCCATGTAATGCACTTCAAAGTGGTGATGGACCACTCCTTGTTGCTTTGGCTACAAAATGAGAGCCATAAGGATGACTGGCATGATGGGCACTAAAGCTATAGGCTTACAATTATGAGATAGTCCACCAAACTGGAGCTTCTCATCAGAATGTCGATGGCTTATTGCGATTACCAATGGTCCAGATGGTATACCAGCAAGTGGATGAGCTATTTTAGAGAATGGTCGATGGAGAAATTGGGAACAAGCCCCAAGAAATCAAAGGTGTTACTTGAAAACTGATGGAAAACACCGAGATCATGGATGGACAAGTTTTCAATATGATTGGTGGGAAACGCTTTAATATTCAAAAAGCCATCAGAATGAGCGGCTATTGTTCAAGCTGCTCGTAAGGTTGTCAGGCATAAAGGCCTATGGAAAACAACTGATCATATTTGCCAGTATTATTACTTGGAGTCCATCAACTATGATGTAGCGGACTATCTGGATTGTTGTGTGGAGTGTCAGTTGCAAAAGCCGCATAAGAACATGACTGAATAACAACTGGTCCGCCCTAGATTCACCTGGAATATGGTGTCCATCAACGTGATACACCACTGAAGATGAGCTCAGGGGGAGTTAAATACATCATAGTTAAAATTGACCATCTGACGAGATGGGTTGAGACAAAAACCTGGCAAAAGTAGATACTAAAAGCACTTCTAAGTTTATCTTAGATCAAGTAGTATACCAACATGGATGCCCGCAGGTCTTGCTGAGTGATAATGGAACAATTTTACATCTCATTTGATCCCACAACTAAATGAAATAATAGGGATCTGAGGATTCATGTCTGTAACTTACCAGCTGGATATGAACAGAGAGTAGAATGGGTCAATTGGACGATGATGTGGCACTGAGGAAGCTAGTCACAGGGAGAACTTCCGCGTGGGGAGCATACTTTGTTTAGTGACGTTTGCCTACCACAAAAATCATCATAGAATGATGGAAAAAATGCCATTTGAGTTGCTATATGGAAGGAAGGCTGCATTGCTGCAAATTTTATATTCAGTAGTGGAACCAACATTTGGGATGATTGCAAAGAAATTACTGAACTGATTGACAAATATTCTTATCAAAAGTAAATCTCAAGCATTTGATATTATTTTAAAGAAAAAATTTGAGAAAAAATGATGGATGATAAGAACTGACCAGCCTTATCAGAATACCAAATAGGCGAAAGAGTTGCCTATTGCAATAGGTATGGTTTTGGGAGAAGAAACAAACCGGGTGCAATGTGGTCAGTTCCATTCATGATTATCGCCAAGATGGCGATGGATGCCTATTCCATTAAGAATCTTTTGTATAGAAGAATAGTATATTGATCCTAGGCTAAGTATTTCAAACAGTGGATCAATAAAATAAATAATAAAAAAAGAGTTCCAAAGGACCATTGAATTATTAAATTGGTGATGTTCTGATGATCTGGTCAAGTCCAAAAAAGGACTGTTGAATCAAACTAGATGGTTGAGTCTAAAAAGATAAGACCTTTGAACCATAGATAACTGTTAGGTCTAATTATACCTAAGAACCATTTTAGGGGTATAAAATAGAAAATTTGGACCGCTGTTTTGAGAAAAGGTCAAGTTTGATAAAAAAAGATTGATAAAAATATAGCAGGAAAAAAAGTTTAAAAAAGATATACCTTTATAATTTTTATTCTTTATTGGTTATCCTTGACTCATGGATGATTCCGCCTATGTCACATCTTGGGGGAGGAGGATGGATCAAAGTAGGAGTAAAAAACCCATCAAAATCAATGTGAGATTGGATGCTAGTGAGGGATAGACCTACTTGAAACTAATTTCATTATGTGGAGGCAGATCCCTGAAAGAAAGCAATTAGTGGAAGAGATATAAAAAATGTTAGAACATGCCAAATGCAATACCCTGGAACAGGGAGGAAAGCAATAGAACAAGAAGAGGAAGTCAGTGAATAACCCCTAGCAATCCTGATATGGCACAGGATCTTGAAGTTTAGTCTTGAGCGCTTGCTGAGAGGCTTCATCAAGAACATTAGACTTATGGGCCGGCATCATGCAAGAGATATTAGGTGGGGTTGCTGAATTATGCCCCTATTAAAGCCATTATAGGAAGATACTGATGGGATGAACTAGAAATGATATAGTCATACAGGGAGCAATTAGCATCCTGAAGATGATGACTACAAGTTTCTTGGAAGAAAAAGCAGAGTGAGCAATGAAAGCCAGGAGCGACAGGAAGCTTTGTGGCCCAACTTCAAAGAACTTGGCCAGAAAAGCAAAGAGCATAAGCTGCAACATCTCAATTTAGGATGTTTTTGAGATCAGAGAGATTCAGAGCTATGGACAGAGCCTCAGTTATTTAAGCCCTCAATTCTGCATAGGGGAGTTTGAATGTTTTCTGATTCAATGGCTAGTTCAGTTGACAAAACATCTGGCTTGTAATACTGGCTGAGTCAGAAAATGAACTCTGGAAGCAAGTCCAATATGGCAAGGAACATTTGATTTAGAGTGGAGGGCATTGCTTCAGAAGTTCAATGATGATGGAAGGAAAATCCGCAAATGGATCTGAATCCTGGAGAGCTTTGAAGTCAAACTCAGGAATTGACAATAAGGGTATGATTGGTCATGAGTTGTTCAAGATAATCAATTATCTGGTTTAATTGGGGTTATATACCAATTTCGTTAATTCCATGAAAGGACTGGCCATGGGTACTTGACTGGGAGTATGAGACCTGGAAGTCATAGAAGAGGTTCAGGTGTGCATATTGACTCATCAGCTGGAAGAGCCAAAAGTCTTTATCAGACATGCTATCAAGCGGTTGTTGGTATCAAGACTCTAAATATGACATATGAGCTGGACAAGAGGGTGGATGTTAGACTTTTATGATAGTTGACATTATGCACTATGAAATCGATTAAGCTCTAATTTTGGAGAAATTTTACTCAAAACTAATGGGATAAGCTCTCCAGAGAAGAATTAATAATGATATGAGCCAAGAGGCTATTAGAAAATAACAAGGGTTAATAAAAATGAGCCTTCTTAATTGCGCCAAAAACGAACATCACCAGCAAGAATCTCCTGTTGAGGACAAGGAGAAAAAATATGAAATTGAGGACGCTAGGCCAAGAATCCTGAATATGTCAGCGGGTCATATGCCCTGACAGGGGAGAACCAGATCCCAGGATTAATATCATCATTAGTAATTTGATCAGCCTGGCATGACAGAAAGTTGTGGGAAACGCGCTCTAAGTAAGGTAGCAAGGAGGAAGAGGAAGAGAGCCACATGATGAAGGTCATCCTGAGCAGCGTTGAGTACCAATTGACTGTACTACGCTTAAACTAAAGAAGTATTTAATCTAGTATCCAGAGTGGTATTCTCCTGTCCTGATCCTTTTCTCGCTGGAAATCCAGGAAAGAGGGGGTATGATTTAGTATTTTTGTCCACATTCCCATATGATTAGATTACCAGGTGTTGCTAGAAAATAATTCCATATAGCAAAGTGAATTGAAAATTGGTTGGCCCTGATTTCAGGCTAGCAATGTTCAGGGGGATTTAAGGTAATTTGACTGGTTCAGATTCGTTGGGGATTGATCCAGGTGAGTGCTTAAGATCTTTTTGGGCAGAGTTGCTTTAAAATGGGGCATCTGATAGTTGATCAATGATTAACTATCAGATGTACCAATTAGCATTGTTTGATTTCATCACCAACTGATTAGGAATTTAAGGATCAAGTTGTGAATTGAGTGATGACAACATGAACAAGCGAATCAATCAGTAGGTTTGTGACCTGCCTTAATGGGTACCAAGTCCCATTACATAGCAGGTCACTTGACAAATATGGTTGGTTTACTGGGATAGAGAGAAAAATGTTAGGGACACATTTTCCAACTCTTTCCATTTTAGGTCTCAAGGATGTCTGATGACAAAATTCTAGCCAAAATGGGGAAAACCATCGCTGCTGAGACGACAATGGGTAATCTAATGGCAATGGTTGCCATTTCATTGATGAGGTGCCAACCAAGGTTTGGGCGCCGAATTCCCACTATAAATTTCCCAAGAATTCACGAAATAAAAACAATTTACCATTAATTAGTATAATATAAAATATACTTTACTAGTATTCATTTCTAGTTCTATTCATTTTCAAGGAAATTATTGCTGTGTTCATTAATTATAAACTCTTAAAGATAAATAGTTAGGATCTGAGCGTAGATCCAGGGAAGAGAAGCTGAGCTAAGATGTATATTGCTGCTGACTGTGTGTCACCAGAGAGAAGCCGTAAACAAGGATCTGAGCGTGGATCAAGTTAGGCGGTATAAGGAACAAATCCCTATTGAGGACATCATAAGTATTTTGAGAGTAATACTGGTCAAGCATTGGAACCAACACTAGTGATCTATTAAACTACGGATAATAGTCTTCATACTATTATCAATCAAATAGATATATTTTATCAGATAACACAGAGGGTTGAACAACATCAAACATGTGCAGTTATAATTTTAGGGGTTATCAGTTGAGTACAATCAAGAAACACTTAAATTTTAACCTAAAATCAAGCAACTCAATTTCCAATCAGCGTAACTTTCTGTGCTAATTATACAGAAAAAAGTAAATCTCATTCACCCGCCATAGTTTTTTCTGATGTCTATGGATTCACCGCTGGCTTCCCCATTGTGGGGTAGTGGTGAAACTCCCCCCGCCATTTTCCATCTGAAAGGAAAACGCTCTCAGTTTGCTAGTCCAGTCATACCAAGCCCCTGGGACGATTCATTCCTCCCAAGGATCTTGACGTCCACATCACTCAAACCCAAGCGGTGCCTCGTTTCCCCCTGGTACTCCCCCAGAGCAACATGCATTTTGGCCTTAGGGATGACTATGGGAAACTTTTCCCTTGCCATGACCAAGCCATTTACTAAAATTGCTCAGGTGGTGATGCATCCTGCCAGTTTTATTAACTTCCGCCCCTAAAAGGGGTATTTTGATCTTGGCTTCACCTGTGAAGCTGATACTGCCACTGCGGCAACTGTGCCACTGGTTTTCTGGGGTACCCCTCTCCCCACAATTCGAACCCAGCTCTCAAAGGATACCAATTTGGTGGTTCAGTTCGCTGGTTTGCCCACCTACCATCTCCATGAGGTGCTCCACCAGGAGCTGATGGAAGGTTTGGCAGCCTATGGCTCTAACCCCATCTTACAATTTGTGGTCTCAAATGGGGCCACACGCCTCACTGGGCCTTGGGAGTAAGCCACAATAAGCCCTGAATCAAAATAAAATTACCTTGTCAATCCCTATCACGCCATCATCCCCTCTGACCCCTGACTATATGTTCTGGGCCCACGTCGAGGGTGGATGGACGATCTTTATGTCCTGTTTTGAGTTAAGCTACTCAAATTGCAAGCGCCCTTCCTTAGCTGCTTCCAATGGCTCTGCTTTTTGTCTTCTGGCTTCCAATCCACTGCCCACCCCACACCAGTTTCAGTATGGGGTACAATCCTACCTCCCCCTCCCCCAAAGCCTGTTGCTGCAGCTGCGCTAACAGCCACCAATCAGCATCCTACTATTCACAGTACACAAACGCTCCATCCAACCAGGCACAGGATTGGACCCCAGTTCAATCCCATGCATCCTTCAACAATCCAACCAAACCTCAGGAATATGATGACTCCCAATTCAATTCAAACAAAATCCTTGTGAGCTATTGGATGGAATTGATGAGTCCAGGAATATAATTGAAGACTGCAATATATAAATTGAGCAGTTTGTGTTTATTGACCATGACGGTGAGCTACCCGCTCATTTATACGCCCCCAGAAAAACCTGAAACGTTCCAAGGCAACCACCAGCTGGATGATGAAGCCACGGCTAAGCCATATTGTCGTCCTCTCTGCAAAGCTGCCACCAAATCAGTGGCGATGCTTGCAGGATGAATCCCTCTACCCAATATTCCCTCCAAAGACAATTAGAGTCAAAAAAAATGTTGATTGAAGCTGTTAAAGCTTCCAATGACGTCATCCAGCATGTGGCAGTAGTAGCATGGAATCCTAAATCAAAGATTACATGCACCAATATTGCCACTTTTGTAAAGCTACCTGCGCACACACAAAAGCTGAAGCAGCTTTGGCCAAATATGTCATAACTCTTATGTACAGCGGCTGTATACCTACCACCCCAATCATCAGAAATTTATCTCTGCATCCCGGTGACATCCTGACGCCCCTGATCTCCACCTTAGCCCATGCACTGTTTTGGATTGAATTGGAGGCTGAGGATGAGCCTCCTGGCCCCCCCTCCCCTTTTCACCATGATGGGTAAGTGGTTCCCGCTGTCATACCTGGTTGATTGTGTTCGAATTTTGTGTGTCATTCACTCATCTTGGGCAGTTCATTCATTTTATCCGGTGATGATTTTTTTAGGTTTTGAGTTTTGGTAATATCCATCCCCTGGTCGGCTTACCTCAGTTAAATAAAATCATATTCTAAAGCAAAGCTGGAAAGTTAACTAGTAAATAGGCATGGAAGATTATATCTACCCAGCTGTTGTGATTTTAATATGACTGGACAATAGGCCCTAAGTTGTTATAATAAATAGGGAAATTCCACTGAGCCTGATTATATGTTATGAGTATTCAAGCACCTTAGTATGAGGCGATATTGGGTGAAAGGATAATTTTGGATTACCTACAAATCAGGCAATAAGGTAATTTTGATGAACGACAAATAATGAGATGTTGTTGTATGACAGATATTAATGGAGCACTTCAAATTAAGGTGATTGTGAATTTAATAAATGATGAACACTTCCAGAACCAATAAGAATGGTGGAACTGAATTAATAAGCTGAGGAAATGGTATTATCTGAAGTCGCTGAGATATAAGTTAGTTGAGACAATTGAAGAAGGAGGATTGTTGGTAGTTTAGAGCGAGTGGAACAGCAAGGATCCACTGTATATATTCAATTAGATAAAAAAGTGTCTTTATGCAAAAGCTCCATATATTTAATAAAGTTAATTAAGTAATTTTAGGATGATGATTGTCATATTGTCAGTCCTATTGCTCAGTGAGCTTAACTCTGTGTAAAACCCCTTTGGCGTATCTTCAAGATACTGCTGAACCTATTACATTGGTGCTCACTACAGTGGTCCCTTTGATCAATCACAAAAACAATAAAAATCCCTCAGTTGCCAGCCATGTCGCATCAGGCTTGCTTTGACAAGGGATCTTCCCAACATGCTGCACCAGTTGAATATGCGGAACTCAAGCTTACCTTGGATGCTGTGCTTTAATGGAAGGAGTGTCTTCCGCAGGAGGTTTGTATTGATAAGTTGCCTCCATTTAATTGTGATGGGAACATCCATGGATTCTATAAGTGAATTGAGTTTGCAGTAGAAGGAGCTTTATATCAGCATAAAGCAAAATTATTAATATCCACCTTGTATTTTAGAAGTGCAGACCAAGTTACTTGCTATCTCTAAACAGTTCCATTACCTATCAAGAAGTGAGGAAACTTTGCTATGGTTGTTCAGAGGAACCGCGAAGATGGCGCAGCAGAAGGACAAGTTCTTAACCATCAGGTTTCAGAGTAATGAAACCTTCACCGCATTTGCTGTTTTATTTAAGTGGAAGCCCAAGTGTTAATTGGGGCAGGGACCTTAACCAAATCTGACGTATGCATAACAATGACCTCCGCTGTGAAACCTTACCATGATAGTTTTAATGCCATGGCTCTGTATTTAGAGGATGGCGTACCCTTGCTTAAACTTGTTTGAATTTTATGCCACCTATCTGATACCTTCTCTATGCCCAATATAGAGCGAAAACCTACCGCCTCCGCTGCCAAACTTTCATATTTGGGGAATTATCGCTCCCTGTTATTCATCAGTTTTTAAAACCTGGCCTTATTATCACTACACACCTCACTCCCAACCAAGTTGCAATCAGCTGTTCAACTATTGGGTGGGGCCTGTTTACACCGCTTGACACCAGTCTAACTTTTGGGGTGGCCCATCTTATAACAAACAAGGACGCAGGTCCTATGGGGTCAATTGTTTTGCGTGCAGTCACTCTGGGCACCTGGCAAGATGTTGCCTCAATCGTCAGGTCCATTACCTACTGCAGGATCAGTAAAATCAGGAAAAGTCAAAGCGGAGTAGAGACAAAACTCTCTACCTCTGCTATTCTGACCTAAAACGTCCTACCTGAACCTATCCTCATACATTAAGTGGAAGTTCCTCAGTATGGCGACGCATTCCTATATCAGCAGCCAGTTAAAGGGGTGAATGTACTGACATGAGCGTAATTCAAGGAAATGGCAGAAAAAGGGCCCCAGGAGCAACCAAAGCCTTAAACCAGTCATATGTTTGACCAACATTCTAAAGATGAACCATATCCATCAGCTGATGCGCCTCTCTTAAAAGGGGTAAACGCTGCCCTTCCTGTGGACGCTATTATTAAAGAATACCCTAAAGTCAGAGAGGGTATTACAAGCTTCCTTGGGAAATGAGATCCATTAAATGTCCACTTTTAAAAAATCTGAATGCATCTAACTCTGAGTGTACATACTGTGACATTGATGTAGCAAAAACCTGAGTATGTACTATAATCGATATGGGCTCCCCTAATCAACGTAGTATCCATAAAGTTGGTATAAAGTTGGCATCAAAGACTGGAGTAGAGCATCATATGGTGTCTGGGAATGCAGGTGTGGAAAGAACGGTCTCTGAAGGAGCGTACAGCATCCTACCCTTGCATTTTGGGTTGATTGTCATTATAGCCCAGCAATAGTGCTACCAAACAATAACTATGTCCTGTTAATCAGAACCGCTTTTATGCACCACTTTATGCTGTTGTTGATATGACGGCGGAAACATAAAAAATCCTGGGACAGCGGATCCTAATCTACTTTGCCTCCAGCGAAATACCAAAGAATCTGGTGCACATGAGTCATATTACCTTGCATATGATGGGGTGATGCCAATTCACTATCAACAACTGAAAAACAAGAATCTGCCCCTTCCTCATCAAATTTATGAATATCAAGGGCTACTTCTTAAGCTTCTGGCACTATATCCATCCCCTCCAGACCCCAAGTAGTCATAAACACCGGTTTAGTGGTGGAAGTGCCTTCTGTGTTTTATGGGGAGGTCCTTGGACCCCATCATCAATTGTGGCTTGAGAACCACGTGGCCCAAGGCATTATACTCCCAGGACATGGAGAGATCAAGGTTTGGTATTGAATCTCCAGAACGGACCAATGTAAATTTGCTGGCACCATATAGTGGCGTATTTACATTTGATTTCAGTTGAGGAGGTCCTTTAGTTTCATGAGTTTGTGTCGCTGGACAAATTTCTTCTATCTTTCAAGCCACAGCTTTGCGTAATGATGGTGGTTCCGTGTGAAAACTTAGTTGGTTATAGGAAGAACAGAAGGATTGGGCAATATATTTATTTGAAAAATATAAAGAGATTTTCGCTGTTGATGACCACGACTTAGAGTGCACTCAGGGGATGGTCCATTGATTATTCACTGAGGATCATCCCCACCATCAGGTCACAACTGAAAAGCTGATTGAGGGAAGCTGAAGAAGTAGTAACCAAGGAGAACAAAAAGCTGCTTGAAGAAGGTATTATCAAGCCATCATTGAGTCTGTGGGCTTTGCACGTTCTTATTGTAATATAAAAAGGGTGGAACCAACAGGTTATGATTGACTACTTGAAGCACAACAGCATCACTAAGAAGGACTCATACCCCTTGCCACGGATCAATGATGTGCTGGATTGGTTATGCAGAGCCCATTACTTCTCCGTGATGGACTTGATTTTGGGTTATTGAAAGTTGAGTTGCCCACAGCGGAACAATATTAATGCTTAATTATCACATCCAAGGGGCTTTTTGAATCAACCTGTATGCCTCAAGTGCTATATAACGCCCCAGCTACGTTCCAACGGGCCATGGACACCATTCTAGGCGACCTGAAGCTGTTTTGCATCCTCATATACCTTGACGATATCAATGTTTTTTCTGTACATTCTTTGAGCACCTTACCCATCTGGAGGGGGTCTTCCTCCAGCTGGCAGAGGCCAATATTAAAGTTAAGCCCCATAAATGCCATTTTTTATGGAAAAACTGGAATACCTTAGGTTTGTGGTAGATGCAACTGAGCTGAAGCCCCAACCGGCAAATTGGAGGCTATCCAAAAGATGTTTACTCCAACCAGTAAGCGTGATATACAAGTGTTTTAGGGATGGTCAGCTAATACCGCCGCTTTAACATATAACTTTAGTTGTATTGGAGGTCCGCTGCTTGAGCTACTAAAGAAGGATGTCATTTTTAAATGGACGGGATGCCATCAACACTTCTTTGATACACTTCGTATGGCATTGATTAACGCACCATTACTACACTACCTGAACTTTGATAATATTTTTTATAGATGGACGCTTAACTTTCCACTTTTGGGGCAGTTATGTCTCAAAATGATGACTAAAGGGGAATATCACACAGTGATGTACTTCAGTTGTAGTCTGAATAGCCACAAATATAACTAAACCATGACTGAGCAGGAGTGCTTAGTGGCGATCTGCGCTTATAAGCAATTCAGAGTATATTTGCATGGAGTTAAGTTCAAGGTCATAATGGATCATGCTTCATTATGCTGGTTGTAGAACCTCAAGGAGCCTGAAGGGCGCCTAAATTGATGGGCCCTTAAACTTCAGGCTTACAACTTTGAAATATCCATTGACCTGGTGCAAAACACCAGAATGCCGATTGCTTATCAAGATTGCCAACGGTGGCCACCACAGCAGATCTGAGTGACATAATTTATGATAAAGTGCTCAGCGGTAAGTATGACGATAAACCGCCACAAGTCATAAAGGTGTTGAATGAAATGCGAGCTTATACCTTCCAGTAGAATGGTGAATTGTATCAGTAAATTGAAAATTCAACAGGGAACTTCCCATGACTCTCAGAAAAACCTAACATCATCATGAGCGCACATGGGGCCATCAGACATGGTGGCGTGTACAAGACAATGGAATTGTTGCAGCCTTGGTATTACTAGGAAAGCATGAACTTTAATGTATTTGACACTATCTCCTCCTGCCACCAGTGCCAAGTGGAAAAGCCATTTCACCAGAAGACCTCGTACCAGTTAGTGAAACTGCACTTTGCTTGGTATACAGTTTCCATCGATGTTATTAGCCCTTCTACAACGGAGCTGGCTGGTCAAAGTACATTCTGGTGGTAATTGACCACTTGAACAGGTGTGATGAAGCAAGGGTGATATGAGATTTGGGGGCGGTCACAATGTCTAAGTTTGTAATAAATGTATCATCCAGTGGCATGGCTGCACTCAGTTCCTTCTTAACAATAATGGAACTAACTTCAATTCCCACATCCTTCTAAAGCTGAATGAGCTTATGGCCATTCGCGGGGTTCTATCGACCCTGTACCACCCTGAGTCTAATGAGATGGTTGAGCGATTGAATGGGACTTTAGTAATATATTCTGTAAACTGACAGCAGAATGACCTTTATACTGGAGTTCCCTACTGTCCACCGCCATCTTTTCTTATAACACCAGCAATCATTCTGCCAAGGGGAAGAGTCCCTTTCAATTGCTGTATGAACAACACCCTGCTCTTCCAGAACAACTCTATGCCTCTTTGGAAGATACCAGTGGAATGGACCCACAAAGTTATCTGATGATGTTTGCTATATGTTAATAAATTTCAAACTGAAGCTACTCGTTCAGCTTAGTCAAGAAGATAAAGAACCAGGCTGCCAATCAGGTATGGTGGAGCAGGCTAGCCCAATTCAAAAACGTGGACATGGTTTTATTCTATATCCACATGGGTTAGAGTGAAGCACTAGTTAGCCATTATCTGGATTGTCCCATTAAAAGTTATTAAAAATTCGGGTGGCAATGCCTATACCATCAAGGACCTGAAAGTGGCCAGATTATAAACCAGGTGCACGCAGAGTTCCTCCAAGGGTATAAGCAATAGGAGCCTTATTGTCCAGTCAAGGGGTAATGTTTTGATTCTGATATGACTGGACAATAAACCCAAAGTTGTTGTGCCATGATGGGGAAATTCCGCTGATTCTGATAATGAGTTATGAGTATTTATACGCCTTTGGATGAGGCAATATTGGGAGAAAGGATAATATTGGATCGCCTCTGAATCATGTGATAAGGTAATGTTGAAAAATGACAAATAATGAAAATTTGATGTATGATGGATATTTGATGGATCGCCTCAAATTAAGGTGATCGTGAATTTAATAAATGATGAACTCTGCCAGAGCCAATGAGAACGATAGAACTGAATTACTAAGCCAAGGAAAAGGTATCATTTGAAGTTGCTGAGATATAAGTGATATGAGACGATTGAAGAAGGAGGATTGTTGGTAGTTTAGAGCGAGTGGAACAGTGAGGATCCAGTGTATATAATTAATTAAATAAAAGAGTGCTTTTGGGAGAATTGCTCCATATTTACTAAAGTATATTACGTTTTTTTGAGGATGACAATCATCATATCATTGGTCCTATTGCTCAGGGGGCTTACCCCGTGCAAAACCCCTTTGATGTATCTCCAAGATAACGCCAAATTTATAATCCCAGCGTTGCTTGAATCCATAATTTTTAATCTATAACCCATCCTGACAAAGCATGAGCTAAGAGGTCATATATATTAAACTCATTGAAACGCAGTTCTTTTTTTAGCACTAGTGGTGCCCAGCCCAAAAAGGAGAAGCCGTCACGCATTGTTATTTTCAAATGGGACAAACAAAGGGATTATTAAAAATAAAAAAATCCTAATATGGCACCTCAGCTAACAGCCTAGGAAACCATATCAGAAGGTGAGGATGCTTTAGGGAAACTTTTGTCTGGCACTGGCTTTAGCTGGCAGACCATAGTGGACACCAATGGGGTAGGAGCATCAGCGACATGAGGCATAAGGAGTTATAGTTGGGGGTTTTCTTCGTTGATAAGGCTGGCAGTGTTCATTGCCTCAACATATTGAGAAAGTTGATTCTCAGCGAAAGTGATTAGAGCAGGCACCCAAGTGAATGACTTGATGCGCCATTCATTAGGTTTTGGAAAAATATGGGTCAAAAAGAGATGTTTTTGCTACTTCAATGCAAGCGCAGATTGCATCAAAAATTAAGCTCTTCAATTTCATACTTCGCATCTTCCTCAAAATCATTGGGAAAATTGGGGATAGTAATAACATCAACAAGAGGCTACATCGCCCCAGGATATTGCTGGTGAAGTAGTAAGATGTCAGGGGAATCTGAACCTCGACTGCCATTTTATTAACATATTTATGAATAGAAAAACTGTTTTAAGGGCAAAAACAGTGGGGACATAAATTTGGAGGGTCAACAAAAAACTCCTCTAAAGCAAAACTAGTATACGTGGTACAGCCATTTGTCCTCATCAATCCATTTGAGAGCATTGAATGGATTGGATTCAGCCAGCAGTGGGCCAGCCACAAGAATTGGGGCGGTGGTAGGAGCTGATTGCCATGTGCTATTGACCACAGCAGCTCAGCTGAAACTGTTTCAGCTATCAATTCAGGATTCTGTGATCTGGTCAAATTTTGATCCAAATTTTTAAAAACTTTGTTTTTATTGGCTGTCACTATTGGAGCAGCACCAAATTTCCCTGAGATTTTGGGGCAGGAGGATTGAGCCCCATTTAAAAAATTTGGGGTGAAACAGCCACAGGCCTGATGCCAGAGGAATAAACAGTGGAAGCAACAGAAACGAAAAACATGGGGCACTTGCGCTTTGAGTGGTCAAGCTCAAAACAAGGGGTAAATGGTGTGGCCATTTTAGATGTGCTCCCAGAACAGGTGATTGGGGGCAGATCTGATCATGGTATGGGAGGGAATCATGAGATGGGTATGATGATGAAATTGATGGATCATTAAAAAAGGTGTGAGGCCCAGTGAGATGATCTGCACCATATGGAACCATGGACAAAAAAACGGGGTCTGCGCCATAATTGGCTAAACCCTCCATGAGCTCGTGGTGGTGGGGTTAGGAGGAGAGATGGGAGGGCAGCCCACCAAACTGGACTACCAAAGTGGCCTCATCTGGGAACCAGGTTTGAACAGTGGATATGGGTATTATTTATAGTGGTTGGCATCTTAAATGCTGCTTCTGGATTGGATTCAAAATGGAAACCAATATTAAAGTACCACTTAAAGTGGTGGAATTCAATAAAGCTAGATGTTTTTAAACTGCTGTGGCCATCTTGATGATGGCTGCACTCATATATGGGAAGAGATTTCCATATTTATCCCAAAGGCCAAAATGCAAATTGCCCCGTGGGATCACCAGAGGGCTCTGGAGCACCGCCTGGGAGCTTGTGAGGTGGTGGGTCAAGTCCTGAGGGGGGACATAACGCCTGGTAGCATTGGGAGGGCTAGCAGAGTCAGCTGGGTATGCTTCAGCGGTGGCTGAAAGATGCGAGATGTTGGCGCATCACCACCCCAAAACAGGATAGCAGGCGTTGATTGTATCAACATTGTAAGTTTTGGCTCAATTAAGCGGTCAATTATGTAATTTTGAAAAATCGGAATTTTGCTTCGATTTAGGTATTGAAGCAAAAAAAGATTTGTAACGCAGTTCTTTTTTCAACAATTATCTTGGTTTTAATATGTCAATAGCCCATTTTATTCAGCATTGTTAATAAGTTAATTTAACAGATGATATTAATTATTTTATTTAACAAGGCAATCTGACCAGAGGACGGACATTACCAATGCTTGAAAGAGCTAAAATCCCACAATAAAATAAAGTTGAAATGAGATGGATGGATCCACTTGAACCAACATGAAATCTAAACAAAACACACCAATCAAGTCAGAAGTGGAACCTGCTATCCATCCATGGTGGTGGGTGAAGGGGGTTCAAGTGGCTCTTCTTCCTCATCTATTGTGGACATGTAGCGGCACAAATTGGATAGCAATGGTGTGGGTGCATCATGGAAATGGGATAAAGATAAAAATAGGTTGCTTGCAACTCAATGTGTGCAATGGGGAGGGTGGAAAAATAGTCTGCAAGTGCTTTTTCTATCTAAAGGTGTACTTTAGGTAGGGTGGCGATGATTTCAAGGTTTGTTGTGAGTAATGTTGGTTTTTGAGCCAAATTTTATGACCACCAAAACATTTTGAATTACTGAATTTGCCATCTGATAATAATGGTGATGGTCTTTTTTATGATTTGGAAGCATGTACTAGGTAGGATAGGAGGTGGAAGGCCCATAGCTAGTACTGCAACTGATTTTGCAATGGCTTTATAGGTTGGGTGATATTTGAGGGAGGCAACTGCTTCTTCAGCTAGTTGGTGGTCAATTTTGAATGGGGTAGCATTAGGGCGAGGTGCATAATGGCGCTTTGAGAATTGGGTCGCATAATCAGTATTGAGGTACATTTTGAATGGAGGGGGCCCAGACTATTCATTTTAAGGGATAAGCTCACCCAATTCATCAACCTCACCCAAATAATCCCATGGATTTTGGTTGAATTTGATCAGGTTGTTTACATATGGTTTATTTGTTGTGTTTTCCTGGGAGGATGTTTTAGAACTTACTTTAGTTTATTCTGGCTCCTAATTGGTGTGTTCAGGAGAAGAGGTTCGTTGAGGTAATTTTTGGTTTGTTAATTCAGTGGTTGCTGTGGCTACTACTTTGGGGGGAGGGGGAAGGATAGTGCCCTATTCAAAATATGTAATTGGATCAGCTATGAGGCCATCGTGCATAGAATAAGGTGTGGATGCATGGCTTGTGAGATGGAGGGGCAGCGCCATTTCAAATGGTTCAGTTCAAGACAGGTAGGGCAAATGGTGCGCCATCCATCCACTTGAGCCCAAAAAGGATGATCTAGTGCAGAGGGGATAATGGTGTGAGTGGGGATTGAGAGGGCTACTTCTGTTGTTACTAATGAATAGTAACAAAGGCGAGGGGCCTGCAAGGCGAGTGGCTTCATTGGGAACCATGAATTTTACCATGGTATTGGAACCATGTTCCTATATTTCAGCAATAATTTCTTTGATTAAATTTTTGGGTGGTAGGTAGGTAGGGTGGCCTGAGAACTGAACCACAAAGTGGTATCAATGTGTAACCGGGTACAAGTAGTTGGGAGTAATGTGCCCTGGAACACCAGGAGGATGGTAGCTGCTATTGCAGCATCAACTTCACTTGAGAAGTCAAGATCCAAATACCACTTGAAGGGTGGAAGTCGATGAAGCCTGCAGGCTGCATAACAGCCTGGGCTAAAACAATAATATCTTTTTCTGATTATGACAACAACTTACCATATTTTAATTGGAGGTCAAATTGCATGTTGATTCAGTGTAGCACAAGGGCAGCGTGGCACCGCCTGGGTTTGGGCGAGATGTAAGGCTAAGTCCTTAGGTGGGACATAGCATGCTGAAGAATTTGGAGGGCAAGCCAATCCAGCCTGAGCACGTTTTGACAATGGCCAAAAACATGAGGAGTTGGTGCACCACTACCTCATGTGGGGGCGGCGGGTGTTGAACTCATTGAAATAGGTAACTTGAATAGGGCGACAACAAGTGGAGCTGTTTTTACTAAATTTTAAACTATAATTTAACCAAAAGCGAGCAAATTGAGAGAGTGAAGTTCAGCTGGTACCAAATATTAGGTTTGTAAATTGGTAGATGGTCACTGGTAAGTTTAGGAGTAAACAGCCCTATCAAATCAGTCAACCCCCTATTAAACACTCACTAAAAACCAATTATACCTATTGAATTAATATAAAACTACCAAACACTCAGCTAAAACTAATTGAACCCTTTAATTCAACCCAAAACCAACAGCCACTTAGTATACCAACTGTAAAATATTGAATCAACCAAATATCAAACTGCTCATCCATATCTTTTTAGGGCCTCCCTAACATATATACGAAATATTGGACGAAATAATGAAGAAAATAAAATTTTGGCAAATTATGGATGTTATAATTTTGGGAGGTATTGTTGGGATCTGCCACAAGGGTCGCACAGGTCAAGCCCACTGAACAACTGACAGATGATATGGGGATTGTCAGTTCTTCATAGACACTTGAAATTATACTAAAATATAGGAGCGATCTCCCCAGCGATGTTTTATTTTTTAATAAATACTGTGACTCTTTGCTGTTCTTTTCTCTCTACTATTAACAACCTACTCTTCTCAATCGCTCATCTTTCTTATATACAATGGCTTCAGATAATAATGCTCTCCTAGCTTGGACTATTCTATTCCACCAATTTTCCTTGGTTTTGGCTTGTTATTATTTATCTCTCTATCACCCTAATTCAAGGCGATCTAATTTATATACTAAATGTCAACATCGCCTTATTGCCTTATTGCCTTATTTAAAGCGATCTGATAATAACCCATTATAACCCAATATTGCCTCATCTTGAGGCACTCAAATAATTGTATTTAATATCATGGTCGGTGGATTCTTCCCAATCCTCCCTAGCTATTTTAAGCTTATTGACCAGTCATATTGAAATCCTGACATTACCCCCCTTGACTGGATGATAAGGCTCCTATTGCTTATATGGTCAGAGGAACTTTGCGTTCACTTGGTTAATGATATGACCAATTGTGGGGTTCTTGATGGTGTAAGTGTTGACCCCAGTTTTCTCTATAACTTTGAATAGACCAATCTAAATACTGTCCAACTTTTGTTTCCACCTGAACCCATGTTGATCATGGAAGTGAACCATATTGCCCACTTTAAACTGAGCCAACCTGCTATAACATACCTGATCAGCAGCCTGATTTTTGATCTTCTTGGCTAAGCTGAAGGAGTATGCTTTGGTTTGCAATTTGATCAGTGTGTTTGCAAGATTGGTCATATAGTAATAAGGTTCCATTACGCCAGTCTTTTATACAAAAATAAAGTAATGCTGGAAGAGCCAGGCGTCTCCCATATAGTAATTGGAAGGGGCTCTTCCCATGGTGGAATGGTAACTGATATTATAGGCAAACATGGCAGTGGAAAGGAGGGAACTCCAATTGGAAGGTTAATATTTTACTAATTTCCATAGTATGCTCACCTAGGTTTCATTCACCTGTTTGACCATTCCAAAGGACTCAGGGTGATATAGAGTAATCAGAACTTCATGGATGCCTATAAGCTCATTCAGTTTGGGGAGTATGTTGAAGTAAAGTTGGTTCCATTATCAATGAGAACGAACTGAGGGTAGCCATGTCACTAGATAGTATCTTCCATTATGAACTTGGCTACTGTGAATGCCCCCAAATCCTGCATCATCCAGCTTCAATCCACCTAGTCAAGTGGCCAATAGCCACCATAATGTACTTGCACCGGTTAGCTCCTGTTGGCAGAGGGCTGACAACATCAAGGGAAACCGTATGCTAAGAAAATATATGGTTTCACTAACCATACAAAGCCTTACAGCGGAATGGCTTCTCCACTTGGCACTATAGGAAACAAGATATTGTTTCAAGCATATTGAAGCTCATGATTTAACATATAGTAATAAGGGCGCAACAACTCCATTGTCTTGCACACACCACCATGTCCAACTTCCTTGTGGGCACTCATAATAATTTTTGGCCATGCTGAGGGCCGTAGAAAACTCACCACAAAATCGCTGATCTGCTTATACAGTTCCTCATTCCGGTGGAAGGTATTCATTTGTAACTCATTTAACGCTTTAATCAGATGGGGTGGTTTGTCATCATATTTTCCGCTGAGCATCTTATTATACATCATATCCTGATATCAGCTGTCATGGCAATGGTCAGCAATTGAGATAAACAGTCAGCGTTCTGATGCTTTACTCCTAAGCGGTGAAGGATCTCAAAGTCATAAGCCTGCATCTTAAAAGCCCATTAAGCTAAACTCACTTCAGGCTCTTTGAGGTTCTGCAACAAACGTAATGATGCGTGATCCATTAAAACAATAAACTCTACCCCATGCAAGTCGATTCTAAATTGCTCATATGCATAGATCACCACTAAGCACTACTGCTCTGTCACGGCTTAATAACGCTCATGGCAGTTAAGACTTTGACTGCTGTATGCAACGGGATGCTCCTCTCCCTCGTCATCCTTCTGAGAAAGTACTGCCCCAACCGTGGAAAGGGACGCATCCATCTGAATGATAAACTCCCTATCAAAGTTTGAATAGCTTAGCACCGGCACACTGATCAGTGCTGTCTGAAGTGCATTGAAGGCATATAGATGATATTTCATCCATCTAAACGCAGCATCCATTTAGCAACTTAGATACTGGCCCCCAATATAGCTGGAGTTAGGGATGAAACGCTGTTAGTAAATGACCATTCCCAAAATACCTGTATGTCGCATTTACTATTAAAATGTAGTCATTTGTGGATGGCCTCCACCTTGGTCAGCTGTGGTTTCATCCCTTTGGAGTCTACCACAAACCCCAGTATTCCAACTGATATTTGAAGAAGCTAAATTTTTGAGGTTTAATTTTTATGTTCGCCTCACCAAGCTGGTGGAATACTGCTTCTAGATGCTCAAGTTGCTCCAAAAAGGTTCAGGAGAAAACATTGATATTGTTGAGGTATATGAGGATGCATAACAGCTTCAGGTCACCGAGGATAGTGTCCATGGTTTGTTGGAACATGGCCAGGGCGCTTCACAGCCCTTGAGGCATCCGAGTCAGTTGGAAAAGGCCTTTGAGTGTGATTACAGTGCATTTTTCCTGTTCCGCCACAGGTAACTTGATTTTTCCTGCAACCTGGTATCAAGTCCATTACTGAGAAGTAAAGGGCTCCCCTAACCAATCCAAAGCACCATTGATTTGCAGCAAGGGGTACAAATCTTTTTTGTAATACTATTGAGTTTCTGGTAGTCATTAATACATGGTTGGTACTGTCCTTCTTTTTTACTTTTATAATGGGCGAAGCTCATGGACCCTTGAATGATTTGAGCATCCCTTGCTCCAGCAAAATATCAGTTTCCTCAGTGAAAATGTCTTATGCTGCCCTCAATCAGCGGATCAGCTGAGACCTTATGTGGGGGATGATCTCCTGTGTCCAAAGGATGTACCACCCCCAACCACACCCTAAATTACGATCATTGGCAGCAAAAATCTCCCTGTACTTCTGAAATAATGCTATTGATTAATCTTTTTGTTCTACTTGTACCCCAATTAAGTTATTCCGCAGTACCATTATCTTTACGCTGGCCAGCGCCTCAACTGGTAGGCCAAATTCATCTTACAAACTGAAATAATGAACCTGAAGAACCTCCTCTATTAGAGTCAAGTGTAAATATGCCACTATTTGGTGTTGGCAGATTTGCATTGGTTTGTTCTAGAGATTTTCTAACAAAAAATTAATCTCCCCATGGCCTGGAAGTTTAATCCCTGGAGCCACATGAGGCTCAAGCTGTGTTTGATGATAGGGCCCAATGACCTCCCATAGAGCCCAACTGGAACTTCCACCTCCAACTCAGTATTCACTATGACTTTGTGCCCAGAAGTAATAGATATAGTCCAGGAAGCTCGGGAAGATATTTCATAAATTTCATATATCTGCTGTGGAAGGGGCAGAGTCTTGTTTTTCAGTTGATGATGGTGAACTAGCATCACCCCATCACTATATGCAAGGTTGATGGGGCTCATGTGCACCAGATCCTTTGGCACTCCACTAGAGGTGAAGTAAATTGGGACCCATTGTCTTAAAATGACAAGGGTCTCCTCTGTCATATCAATGAGATCCCAAAATGTCGCAGGAAAGCGGTTTTGATTAGCAAGTCATAATTTTCGTTTGGTAGCACAATTGCCAGAGCTATAATGACAATGGACCCAAAATGCAAAGGTAGCACATTATACACTCCCTCAGAGACAGTGCTTTCTTCTCCAACAGTCCCATACACCATTAAATGGTCCACATCCGGTTTTAACGTCAACTTTACCGTCAACTTAGTGGAAACTATATTGACTGGAGCGCCTTTATTTATTATAGCACAAACTCTATTCTTAACTACAAAAATATCACATTACGTGCACTCAGAATAAGAAGTTAATTTACTGTTAAATAAATGAACATTTACAAATCTCTTTTCTAAGAAAACTCATATACCCTCACCAACTTTGGGGTATTCTTTAACAATGGTTTGGGAAGTTGATATGACTGGACAATTTGCTACATATACCGGCAGATTGGAGTAGGAATTGAGTCGTCTTGAGATTGATGGAAAAGGTATATGAAAAGTAATTGATCAAAGTGTTGACCATTTGGAAAATTGAGTGAAATTTCGCCAAGATTTTGAGATAGATGAGAACTTCTAGAAAAGGGAAAACGAATAGGAGACTACCAAGCCAAGAATTCATTCAGCTTGGGGAACCAAGATATAAAGATTGAACGGAGGATTGAGGAGAAGGTCCTTTCTAATGAATAGGTCGTTGCAGATAAGTCTGCGTTAATAGAAGATTAATAAAGGTCGATAGTGGCGATTGCTCCATATATCATTTATTGGTTTTTACTGGAGTTGGCAATCTTCATATCATCTGATTTGTTTGCTCAGTGGCTAATACCCTTGTAAACCAACTCTTAGAATTAAGCCTTTATGCCGAGAATTAACAGTGGTGATCACTACAGGGGGCCACTGGTCAACTGTAGTTCCTTGATGCTAGAGTAAAATGGTGAGCCCTCATTTGTTATGACAAAAATTTGATTGGATTTTGCGCGCAGTATGCTGAGGAAGCATGGGAAGCACCTTGTGATGAACTAGTCTTATTTACTGTAACTGATCCAGGTGATGAAGATGTTATGGTTAATCTGCAATTAGAAAACTGTCCTGAGTTGACAACTGACCAACAATATTACTCCATGAATGTGACCCTTTAGCAGCTGCATGACATTATGGAATAGCTGTTGCGGGGAAATTGACTCTACAAAGATGATATAGGGGAGCATGCCTTCAGATTGTTTTGTAATCAACGAGACAAGAAAATCACTATGCCTTGTAAATGTCCTGTCTGGATGTGACTACAATGGGCTGTCTCACCGTCTTAGTACCCATGGAATTGAGGAGTATCTAGTCGCATATGTGCAACCATCTATTTGCCAGCTACTGCGTGTGCTGGCTAACCATAATATAAAGATTGTGATTTAATGCGTTTAGCTTGAGCACAGCAGAATGATAATAGCCTCCTGCTCGACCACCTTGATTGCTCTTTTTTGGTGCAGGGGGCGCTGGTATAGATGGACCATCGTTTTGGGGATGTCCACCGTCAGTTGGACGTCTTGGTACCGCAGTTGAATATAGAGTTACCACAGGTGATAGGAGAACTGTTGGATCAGCATGGCCTATGGGCGGAATGGATTTAGGATGTAAAAACGTTGGGAAGCAATACTGAGCACTTTATGATGGACCTAGCAGAATGGGTGGAAGAGCTCAAAGCTGCAATAGCTCAGCTTAGGGAAAAGTTAACACTGGTTAAAGGGCGAGTGACAGATCATATCTGTTCCATAGCAGCTGAATTAAGCCAACCTTGCATTGAGTGAAGTAATCAGCGGATGACAGATAATGCGCTTATCCTTTGGTCAACGTCCCCCAAATATCACCAGCTATTACGTCAAGTTGCACAATTGGAAGTTGTTAGCCAGGCTGAGCACAGTTGAGCTTTTCATCTTCCGATCAGTGAGATGAGAGAGTATGAAGACATGAAAGTATGGCTTGATACCCTTCAATGAACCAACAAAAAATTGGTGCAGGAACAAGCCACCCTCATTAACCAACTAAATGATGCTAATCAACAAGCGGGTAACGCTATCCAGCAGCATGAACAAATATAGAACATAGTAGAGGATGTCCACTCATGACTACAAGCAGTGGAGCGGAAACTGGTTGTTGAGTGGGAATTTCGTCAGGAGTTGCAACATCAATATGAGACACTACAACAGAAATTTCAGGATGGACGGTGTAGATGCTATTCAGTTAAAATGGAACAGCTATCAATGAACATTTTGCTGAGCACACCAGAGCAAGGGAAAGTGGTGCAGTTAGTGGTGAATTGGGGGAAGAATGCTATGGATCAGATAACTAGTATCCCTTGGGAGTTGTGATGGACTCTCCGTGTGACACTACTTCTCTCAAGTCAATTTTGGCAGATTTGATTTTATCTGCTCAGCAATATGATAGTCCACAGATGGGGTGGTTCCCCTAGTCGCTCATGACCCAATTCGCCTTATTCTTGTGGCTGGAGCCTGGAGCAAGGCAAAGCTGTTCAAATCAAGAAACTATCTCCCTTAAGTCATGATGGGAATCTACACAGTTGCTTTAAGCGATTCAAATTTGCCATGGAAGAGGCTTCTGATCAGTAGAAAGTGAAACTGTTGCTGTCCGCTCTAGATGTGAAAAGTGTTGATCAATTTTACCTTCTTCCTTCCAAATAGCTTGGTATCATATGAAGAAGTAAAAGCATTTGTTCTCTGAATGTTTGGGGCGTGGCCAAGATGGCCCAACAAAAGGCCGACTTCCTAACTGTACAATTCCACCAAAATGAGTCACTGTTTGAATTTTCTGAATGATTTTTAGAAGAAGCACATGTGCTATTTGGAGCTAAATCTTTATCTGCTGAGGATGTTGGTATAGTGATGAAAGCAGCCATCAAACCTTATCAGGAATTTCATAATGCTATGTCTCACGTTTTGGACGAAGATGCAGGACTTATAGGAATTGTGAACACCTTACGTCGACTCTCCACCATGATCATCACTCCTGATGTAGCCTGAAAGTCCCCTGTTGTCGCCACATTAAACTCTTCAGGATATGAGCTGCAGTGACTGAGCTATCAACCTCTTGACCATATTTGTCCATCATACAAATCAGCGGACCCTTTTTGGCTTATGTATGCTTTTCCAGGTCACCCACGACCTTGTAACAATACTATTAATTTTTGAACTGGTCCTTCCGCTGCAAGTTATATACGTGAACCTTTTATTAATACATTCTTCCAGTGCGGACAAAGAGGGCATTATGTTGGTAAATGTCCAAGCAAACCATAGGTATATGTGATGCCAATTGAGAAGATTGAGCAGGAAAAGCTCGAGTGGAGTAGAGATGGGACGCTCTACCTCTGCTAAGTCCAATTAAGATGTCCCTAACGATTCCCAAGCATCTCTTTGTGTAGGATTTGGAACTCATATAGATAATTTGCTATACCAACAGCTTCCATTGGAGACCCCTGTTTCCGTTCCAGAGAGTGAAAAATCGCCCTCAAGCTCTGAGTTTTGCCAGGATGTGCAGAAGCCATATGTGTGGCAGATCCTGGAACAAGCTGGCATGTGCAACGCAGATCCCTTGACGGACGTTGCCTCTTTAGTAGGGGTTAATGTAGCCATTCTGGTTGAGAAAATTGCTATTGAGTATCCTCATTTCAGCAGGGGCATTTCCTCCTTTCTGAGTAATACAAAGTCTTTAGATGTCCACGTAATAAACACTGATGGTTCTATTTTTACTTGTAGGGCACTTACTGTGACGTTTTTGTTTATTACACAAAAATTTGCACTATCATAGACATAAGGCCCTGTGAATATAATTTCTACCAGGTTGGTAGCTAAGCTTCTTCCAAAACTGGATGTAAACCACTGAGTAGTATATGGGACCACGGGGATGCATATCACTGTGTCTGAAGGAGCATATAGCGCGTTGCCTTTATGATTTGGGTCAGTCAGGGCTTCCGCTCCAGAAGTGGTTCTACAAAAAATAACTGACATGTTAATTGGCGCGGCATTTATGAGGAAATTTGGTGTTGTGATAAATATGGAGGAGGAAACTCTTAATATTTTGGGACAACAGATCTCCATTTATTTTACCTCTTGTGGAATCCCAACAGATCCGTTCTGCTCTAGTCAAATCAAACTAGCTTACAGTGATGGAGTAATATCTGTTTGATATTGGTGAATGAAGCGGAACCAGAGCTCTTTTCAACCAGATTTATGATTAAAAAGGATTCCACTTCAAGCAGTGAGCGCTTTGAGCTACCTTCTGGACATCAGTGCATAACAGGAACTGAGCTCGAAATTGACATCCCTAAAGGACTTAAGGTAAATTATGGGGCCTCACTTGCACTCACGGCTTGAGCTACATGTGGCTCCAGGGCTACTGATCCCTGGAAATGGGGAGGTGAAGGTGTTGCTAGCGAATTTACAAAAGGAGTTAATAATGATCCAGAGGCACCAAGTGGTGGCTTACCTACAATTAGCTCCTATAGAGGAAGTTCACCATATTCATGATTTCAGCTCTTGGGGAATCTTGGACTATTAACAAGATCATCGTTTGGCATATTGACAGTGGTTCCACAGAAAGCACTAACTGGATATAGGCAGAACAGCAAGATAAGGATATGGCTTTGTTTGAAAAGTATCGGGATATTTTTGCACACAATGATCATGATTTGGGGTGCGCTCAAGGGGTGGTCCATCAGATAGATAGAGGGATCACCCTCCCATTTAATTGCAGCTTATTAGATGATCAAAGATGGTGGAAGAGGTTATCTCAGACAAGGTGGATAAACTTATTGTGCAAGGGATGCTAGAGTCAACAAACAGCCCGTGGGCATCGCCTGTGCTTATTGTAAAGAAAGGTGGCGTAAATCAGGTGGTTATTGACTATTTCAAGCTCAATAATATAACGAAAAAGGATTCCTACCCTCTTCCACGGATTGACAACACGTTGGACCAATTGGGCAGGGAGAATTATTTTTTCACCATGGATCTGATCTTGGGGTATTGGAAGATTGATTTGCCATCAGCAGAATGGGAGAAATGCGCTATCATCACTTTGAAGGGGTTATATCAGCTGACCCTCATGTCACAAGGTTTGTGCAACGCCCCAGCTATGTTAAAGCATGCCATGGATACGATTTTAGGTGACTTGAAGCTGTCCTGCATCTTAGTCTACCTCAATAATATCAATGCGTTCTCATAGATGTTTACAAAGCACCATGCCCACTTGGAACAAGTGTTCATCACCTCACTACTGCTAATAAAAAAAATCAAACCTCAGAAGTGTCATTTTTTAAAAAACGATTAGAATACCTCGGGTTTGTAGAGGATTCAAAAGGGCTTAAACTGCAGCTGGCAAAGGTGAAAGCGATAAGCAAGATGACTCAAGCAGGTAATAAGCGGGATATTCAAGTGTTTCTGGAGATGGTTGGGTACTATAGATGATTTATTCCAAACTTCAGTTGCATCAGGGCCCCACTTTTTGAGTTGTTAAAGAAAAATGTCTTTTTCAAGTGGATGGAACAATGCCAAAATTCTTTAGATGTGTTATGAACCGCATTAGCAAGCACACGTTTTTTGCAATATCCCAACTTTGACAAACTTTTTAATACGAATGGATGCTTCCTCTCCGCTATAGGGGGCAACTTTATTCAGAAGGACAATGATGGTGTGGAGCATCCTGTCGCATTTTCTAGTCAAAGCTTGAACTGTCACAAATGAAACTACACCATGATCAAGTGGGAGTGTTTGCCGTGATTTACACATAAAAACAGTTTTGGTTATATCTACATGGGGTAAGATTTCAAGTAGTGACGGATCACGCTTCCTTGCTCTGGCTGCAGAATCTTCATGAACTGGAAGGATGGCTCATGTATTGGGCACTGAAGCTCCAGGCGTACGATTTCATGATTATATACCATCTTAAAGCAAAACATCAAAATGCAGATTGTCTTTCCCAGCTGCCAACGGTCGCTATCACAGCAGATTTAGCTGACATAATGTATGAGAAGATGGTGGTGAACAAGTACCATGGTGAGCCGCCGCAGGTGATAGAGGTATTAAATGGGTCAAGCAGGGACTTTTTTACATGAGGGGGAACTATATTGGTGGATCAGAGACTTGATGCTAAGTTTTTAAACTTTTGGCTAGAGCCACAATTATTATGGATGCTTATTGGGCTGTAGGTCATGGAGGATTGCAGAAATCGTTGGAGTTTTTGTGACCCCATTACTATGGGGAGAGCATGCATTATGATGTATTGTAAATGGTTAGTTGTTGCCATCAGTGTCAAGTGGAAAAGCCATTCTGCAAGAAAACCACATAACAGCTGGTCAAGCCCCAGTTCACATGGCACACCATTTCCCTTGATGTAGTGGGACCTCTGCCAACTAGCGCCAATTGATCCAAATATATAATTGTCGCCATTGATCATTAGACCCAATGGGTGGAGGCCAGGGCCATTGACAACTTGGGAGCAGTCACCACTACCATGTTTATTATAGAGTGTTTTATATAGCAACATGGCTGACTGCAGTTTATTCTAATGGACAACGAAACCTTCATTTTACACATCCTGCCTAAATTAAATAGGTTGATGGCGATCCGCGGGTATTTTGCCCACCTTCTATCATCTGAAATCAAATGGGATGGAAGAATGGGTCAACTGAAACCTAGTGAACAACTCTGTAAATTGAAAAAGGATTGACCCTTAGAATGGAGTACCCTTCTACCTACAGCTGAGTTTGCATATAATAGCATCTATTACTTGTCCACTGGTAAGAGACCTTTCCAACTGCTGTATGGTCGACATCCATCTCTTCCTGCCTTGCTTTGTTGTGTGTAGAGGACACTGATGGTGTGGACCCTCAACGATATTTGAATACTCTTATGAAAACATTGATCAAGATACAAATGGAAGCCTACTCCACCAGTTTGACCAAGAAGAATTGTGATCAGGCAGCCAATCAGAAAAGATGGAGTGGACTTCCTCTGTTTGCTGTAGGAAACTATATCTTATTTCACAACCAGCACAGATTTGGGCGGAAAAACAAGCTCTCTAACATCTGGTCTGGGCCATTTGAGATAATCAAGAAGACTGGCATGGACATCCACACTATTATAGAACCTGCTGGGAGTCACATTTTCAACTGAGTTCACACAAAGTTCCTTTGAGCATATAAGCATTAAGCGCATATCATCCATTCAAAGGGGGTAATGTCAAGAATTTGATACGACTGGACAATATGCTACACATGCCGGTAGATTGCAGTGGGAATCAAGACAAGTCTCGAGATTGATGGAAAAGTTATAAAAAGTAATTAATTGAAGTGTTGACCATTTGGTGAATCGAGGGAAATTACATCAAGATTCCAGATAGATGAGAACTTCTAGAAAAGGGAAAACGAATAGGAGACTACCAATATGAGGATGCATCCAGCTTTGGGAATGGAGATTTAAAGTGTTAAATAAAGGATTGAGGAGGCGATTTTTTTGATTAATAGGTTGTTGCAGATAAGTCTTCGAGTATTAGAAGATTTATTAAAGGTCAATAGGGGCGATTTCTCCATATATGATTTATCAGGTTTTTTATTAGAGTTGGCAATCTTCATATCATTCGATTTGGTTGCTCAGTTGCTGATATCTTGTGTAAAACAACTTGGTGGCATCAAGCTTTTATGCTGAGAATTAACAAATGGCATCTACCAGAAGGGCAACATTTATTCCTATCAAAGTTGGCATATCCGCGGCAGGATCAAGTTTGTCTGAGGAAGCTTGATCAAGCATTTGGCATGCTATGGCTTTGGTTGCTCCAAAAACCTTCATCTGCTGCAGCCTTGGCTTGTGCTCGTGTCACTATGTTCACTCCTCCAACTGGCTCCTGGTATAAAATCCGTCAGCATAATGGGGGACTTCCACAGAATATACTACTATTGATTCAGGGATGTTTGAGAGTTGGGATCATGGAGGTAGAGAATCCCATATCTACTACACTCTATCTTTTCCCTGGCAGTATTAATCTTGGTGCAAGTAGTTCAAACAATGGTTAGAACAGCTTTGTGGCAAGTGGCCAGGGTGACAACATTCATAGCAGCTAACCCCATAAGAGCCACATCCTTGATTTTCACAAAAGGGTCCAGAAATGAAAGTTTGGGGACATTTTGCATAACCAGGGCCAGGTCAGCAAGATGATTGATGATTTTCGGTGTAACTAGGTACTGGTTGGTAGTTAGGTTGCGGATGATTATTGTAAACAGCCCCAGGGCAGTAGTCAAACTGTTGGTAATAATTTGGTCAATGATGAGACGCGGAATTATAGTAAGGCTGGGGGTTGCTAGGTGGAACATGAGCTGGACAAGCATATCCTCCAGAAAAAGAGGGTACAGCGCAGGTGGTATTTTTCCATTCCATATAAGGAGGTGGAAAATTAGGGGATATGCGGCGTAAGAACTGTACAATTTTGAGCAGGGGACCTTCGTCATCCAGAATCAGAGAAATGACAAAGTGAAGCTCTCAGTATAGCTTTACTGTGGAGGTCATTGCGATGCACTTGTCAGCTTCTACCAAGAATCATGCTCCAATCATCATGTGAGCTTCCATTGTAAATCAATCAGTGAACTTCATGAGAATCTCATTATAGTGGAATCCAATTGTCAAGAATACCGCCTTTTAATAAAACATCTTTGAGGTGCCCTAAAACAGTTGAAGCATGGTATCTTTTACATCCCAATAGGTAATGGAGCTGAACAGAAGATAACAGGTGATTTGATTGACAGTCCCAACATCCAAGGCAGATATCAACAGTTTTGCTATCTATCAATCGGTTGCACCTTCCTCTGCAAATTTAAAACATTTGAAGAAGCCATGGATATTCCCATTTCAATCAAATGAAGGCAGATTCTTGATATTAACCACCTCGTCTCATTCATGACTTTTTGGTGCATACTGAAGAATGAGTTGAAACCCAAAAGCATTCACTTGATAAGAAGCTGTTCCAGCTGAAGTTGGAATGTCCGCAGCTTTGGAGGTAGCATGGCCTTCTGATTTGGGTAGCACCGCCATCACTTGAGGGAATTGGCACTCTGACTCATACTCATATCCAGAGCTACCATCCTGGGAGTAGTAGCTTCATTCAGCGTTATTTTCCTCCTTGTATTGTTCCCCCTTGTCATCCTTCCTCTTCCCAATGAGAAGGCTGGGAGATGCTTGTCAATTTCCGGTCAGCATGTTGCAGACATTTGGTGATGTCATTCAAACAATTGGCGAGTTACTTGTTTTATTGTCACAGAATTTGCATTTGACTAAACGTTCTATCAAGCTGGTGCATAATGGCATTCCGTTCTTGAATAAGTTCATCTTGGTTCTTGAGCACTGTATTTAAGATGAGTTTGATTTCCTCATAATTGGCTAGTGCAGTGCTTTATGAAGATTCCCCAGCAACCCAGGCTTTATGGGACATAGCTGGTGACTAAAGATTTTGACACTTTAGTGGTTGATCAATGGGCCCCATGTAGTGAGCACCACTGCTATAATTTTGGGTGGTATTGTTGGGATCTGCTACAAGGGTCGAACAGGTCAAGCCCGCTGAACAACATACAGATGATATGGGGATTGTCAGTTCTTCATAGACACTTTAAAATATACTAAAACATAGGAACAATCTACCCAACGATATTTTATTTTTTTATTAAATACAGTGACTCTTTGCTGTTCTGTTCTCTCTACTATTAACAACCTACCCTTCTCAATCGCTCATCTTTCTTATATACAGTGGCTTCAGATAATAATGCTCTCCTAGCTTGGACTATTCTATTCCACTGATTTTCCTTGGTTTTGGCTTGTTATTACATATCTCTCTATCACCCTAATTCAAGGCGATCTAATTGTATTCATCAAATGTCGCCATCGCCTTATCGCCTTATTGCCTTATTTATAGCGATCTGATAATAACCCATTATATCCCAATATTGCCTCATCTCAAGGCACTCAAATAATTGTATCTAATATCATGGTCAGTGGATTATTCCCAATCCGCCCAAGCTATTTCAGGCTTATTGTCCAGTCATATTGTATCATGACAATTGAACTTTAATTTTAAATCAATATATGCTAAAACTAAAATTTAAAAAATCCATTAATTATTTGAAGAAAAGTAAAATCAACAGGAGTATTATATATAAATATTTAAAACTGAGAATCAAAATCTGAAGTAAAGCAAGTCCTTTTTTGTATGTTAGTATCACTTTTTGAAATCAAAAATTGATGTCATAGTGTTTAGTAAAAGCAATTTTTAGTTTGACCCTACTGTCATTATTAGAGCAGTACACGTGACTCTCAACCCTACAGTTACAAACGGGAATCCTTCCCAGAAATGCTTAGTCCATATAGATGATAACCCACAGTAACCTTTTTAAAGAAACTAACACAAACTTTCCCTATAAATGGTTAATCCAACCAGAGGGGTGTTTCTTCCAAGGCTTGTAACAGTGTTGACAATGAGGCCCAAGTGCATCATTTAATTACCCGCCAGACCCACAATCAGTATGACAAAAACAAATACAATGTAATTTGGGGGCCCTTCCCCTCTGATGGCCTCTCAGTCATAACGGGAACCAGTGGCTACTGCTCAGACAGAGTCTGTGTCCCCAGCTGATGGGAAAGTCGCAGCAAAGCAAAGGTACTAATGGACAATAACCCAAAAATGCTCTTGCCCAATACCCCCAATGCTGAGCACCTGTCCTTCCTGAGGGATGGCAGAAGCCCTATCTACTGGGGGGTTGACCCCCAAACAGTTCTCTCCTCATGCAAGAAACATTTGCCCCGAGTTAAACAAAGAGATTTTGGATAGATCTTATAGCTATAAATCTGTTGAATTTTTTTAATGTCCCCAAAAAATCCAGCCCTCTTATTCAACTAACCTCTTTAGGTGTTTCAACCCCAATGAGGTTGTTGTAACTTTAGGATCTGATTCAGATTCATCAAAACACCATAACCCACTACCAAAAAAAACTAAAAGTTATGGCAGAAAATCATTCTTCCAAAGCAACCCAAAAACAAATACTATACCCCGTAGCACACTGGTGAAATATATGTTGGTTCAGAAGAAAATGCTGACCCATAGAGGCATCTCCATACATGAGGTGACTCGGTGGAAAATTCTGAAGTTCCCATATGCGATGGCGACCCAATTGTTCTTGAAAGCCACAACCCCTACGACAGCAGCCACATGGTGTGATAACAAGTTCTCCATTGGGCAGCAAAACGGTGGATTGACAACTTAGCCTAATTGAGTTATCAATGCTTTTTTAAATCATCATGCATCCACACTGAGCAAGCCTTTGAATGGCTAAAGCTCTGGTTGACCACCAAGCGGTGTAGGCAGCTGTCTGCAAGGACCTAAACCCTGAGGATGCCAAGACATGGGTAGATGCAGATATTGACCTCTATGATGCCTGAAGTCTAATAAGGTGGTATCCCCGCAAATATGGAAACTTCAGTCAAAAGCACTCATCTTACATTATGGGATTTAAATGCCTATATAGAAAATGTTCCTTAACGCTATGATAGTGTTTGACTGAACATGCCACACTCTTCCCACCAAAACTTCCCCTGAATGGTACAACACCACATTTTCTTCTGATGAGGCACTATCATAGATAATGGCAGGGCTTACGTCCAAAAAAGCCTTAAATTGGTCATTGACGCGGATCCCATCTTCTATGGCGCCTGACTTGATACAAGCTGGTTGGATGAAGGAAAATATGTGGAATGGGGGCCCTTCCTAGTTTGGTCACCAGAAGTTGCTAATAGTAGGAATTCTAATGGTTTTACCCCCACCAAAATGAAATACTGGCTCTTCGCCAGTACCAATGTAGACCAAGCCTGAGATTTCCAAAAGTTTTGGTAATGAAAGACAATCATGAGATTCTGCGTGACTACTCCTTCTCATTGGACAAATATAATCTCTGGAATGACCACGCCCTCTTGGCTGCAGCAGCATATTGGGATGCAGCGGAGTTCACCCCATAACATCTCATGCCTGGTCTGATCATGAGATCCCGCCTCAAGCAGAGGCAGCCATGCGAGGGGTTACAACCCCAGAAATTGTTTGGTATTGGCTCAAGATATGCATTCAGTTTAAATCAGTTTAAACTGGAAACAGTTGTTCTCTGAGTCCTCTTTTGCCATCCTTACGCTGCAGAAGGGTTTATTTCTTCCAAAGCCTTTCAATGGAGTGAAGAGGAGTACCAGCAGAAGCAGTGAGACTGTTCACCAAAGCCAGGTGGAACAGTGTCACTGTTCGAGATTGGTGTCAGTGGAGCGCCACATACACTTGAAGTGCTCCTAAGATATAATTACATGAGGCATGCGATCCTGAGGCCTCACTAAGCTGGTATCAATTTGGCTTCTCTCTGACTGAAGCATTGGGATGGTAAGTCTTTAAAATTGACATGACTATGGCCTTCACCTTCTACAAATAGGGTTTCCATATGAGTTACATACAAGCTTTATTGTTCCTTGAATTCATCTTTGATGGAGCAATTAGTTCAATCTTAAAGGGGAAACCCCAACGTACGCTCCTACACGCTTTGCCAATAAGAAGTTATATAGCACTGTGACAGTCTCATTATGAGGAATCATGAAAAAGCGCTGGAAGTCAAGTTGACTTAATTTGTTCATCTATAGTGGTAGGTTCTCTGACCTCCAGGCCCCTTAAATCCTACCTTAAGGATGCCTTCTGAATCCGCTTCCAATTTGTCAGGGAGGAGAAGTGGTAAGATCTGATAGCTACAATCTATCAGAAGCTTGATATCATACTGTTCAGCGGTGACTTTGACCACCACTGGGTACCAGAATGCGAATATATCAACATTTTGCACTCCAACGAATTTGACTGCAAGTGGGTTTTTGAGTTATAAAAATTTAAGAATTTCTACCTGCGCACTGAACTCACCCGCTACCTAAACCAGACATCAAAATGGGTGACTTCTTATAACTTACTGATGGACCGTGCCTGCAAATGGGTCCATGAGGCAATTTGCACCATCCTATCATAATATAATGAGGTCCGCAAATTTTGGGAAGCTGGCGGTAATTATATTATCTAGTGGCTTTGCCCCGCACTGTGGAAGTTCTGTATGAGCCTGCGCCCTTGATGAAGTCAAACAAAGTATATTTCATTTTCAGTTTATCTATATTCCAGGCCTGCAACTGGTGATCTAAGTTGAACAAGAAGACACCAAACATATATGCCACTTTTATTACCATATGGTACACATGAAGGCACAGTGCCATTGCAAGAAGGCAAATCACCCCATGAATATGAGTATGGCCCAGTCACTAGATACACATGGTCAGGTTAAATTTTTCATCTTCCCAAAAGCCAAGGATTGAATCTCACGAAAAACATATTGTAGGCTGTGGATATGCAACGCCAGCAACAGGTTCTGGATGCAGCTCACCAAGAAGCATGAGCGCGCAAAAAGCAAAGTGCCTGGAGGCTGACAATATAAAATTTATAGATCTGAACCCAAGTCATACAAGATGGATGATGAAATGTATCCAGCATTTTATCACGCCCATTCCACCCAGGCGGAGTTGGCAGAGAAGAAGGAGCAACGTTGGCAAAAAACAGGGCCAAAAAATCTGCAAAAGGTAATTGAGAAAAGGTCCCCCAAACAATTGGCCCCCTGCTGAACAATTTCCCACCGGTAAGTCTAATCAATAAGTTGGCCAAAAAAGACAAAAAAATTTAGTTGCACTAAAACCATGACCAACTCGCATGGGCAGTTTGCAACTGCTGCCTATTTAAAGGCATATTGGGGAACAAGGCCAATTCTGCCGTTAACCCACTTTCTCCAAACTGTGGCCCATTTTTTGCCAAAGCATCTCCCTTCAATTTGAAAAGGAGACTGGGATGGTGACAGAGTATTTAGTGAACTCCATGCCCAATAACAATATATCAGTCCCAAAAAACCACACCTGCCATATATCTCCAGACCATCATCCCGCTTTGGCAACGTCTGCCATTAAAAACAGCTGATGCCAGAGATTCGATGCACAGTCCAATTAAAACCCATACCTGTGGGTCAGGCGGACATCAATGATTATTGCAACCACTAATGCTAGGTGGATGACTATCATACAAACCTAGATGAGAAAATGCACCACTTTAAAAAATAACCATATTGATTTAATTTTAATATCTTGATCTTAGGCCCACATCCAGCGCAAAATAGTCCCAAGTTTTAACAGAGACCCCAAACATTACCTGTAATCTCTTAAGGTTAAGTGCCAGGCGCTTTGGTCAGACCGTATGGTGATCATTACATTAAGCAAAAACATCACTTTGTAATTCGTGGAGGAGACACAAGCTGGCAAAATCCTTGTGTCAATGGCCATGAAAAGAATACTAGTAAAACTTTCTGTGTGATTGAAGTATGCGCACTCAACTCCCAGATAACAGACAGCTCTGGAAGTTCCTATCAGAAGTCAAACTGACGCCACAGCAATTATAGCAGGTGATCTGAACTGGTATACAAACGCAAATAGGGATAAAATCAATCCCACAGGCAACTCCTAGTATGGCGTAAAAGATGACATTCTTAGTGACATTAGGATTGTTTCATATAATAGACAAAAAAGATGATGACCCTCACAAACATTAAGCAGTGAGAGTATAGTTTCAATAATGAGCCTTTAAGTGGCTCCTGACTGGAATATGTCCTTGCCTATCATGACCTCAAACAGTTTACAGCAAACAGCAAATCTCAATTAATGCAAAGAGTGACCATATGATAATCTGGGTGGCCATCATTTTTGGGCAACACCCTGCCACCTTGAGAGTGTCAGATATCCCCCTCTACGTTGTGGAACCTAAACTGTCACTTCACAGCTGAAAGGGGGTTTGATCAAATTGTTTCATACCTAGATCAGCTGTTGGAAATTAACCCCTATACCGCATAATAAACTAAGGATAAGCTTATGAGGGATAGTGCCAAGTATGAGAAGACCAAAGCCTAAAAGAGTACTGCTGCCCCAAAACAGCTATGTGGCCTGGCTACCCTGAAGTGAGTGAAGAGTGACAGAAAAATATGGTGTCATGAGTACCAGAAAAAGCATAAAAAGTATCAAGCGATCCTGAAAAAAAAACAGGATAATGCTTGATGTAGAATGCAATTCCACCACCAAAGCCTGCTGGGAATGATAACCATGGAGAACTTAGCTAGTAAAAAGTAATATGGACCTGCGCCAAGATTCACCAGGTAGAAACCCATGAAGACTTTATTTCAAGTGACCCTGGTGTATGTAAGGAGAGTGTTTATAACTCTCATGTTCCCAGCGTGGAGGTTCACGGTGCACAGGGACAACCCCAGGGAACTAGTCTCTAGTACAAAAGTTACTAAAGCCATCAGAGGGTGCGTGAGCTAGAGTAACTCAGGTAGAATATGGTTATAATTAGAAGTAAGAACCAAAAGGGAGCAACGCGGTGCATGGAATGGTAAGGTATAGGTGACCTAGGTTGGAGGGACCTGGATGGCCCAACAGTGCATGGGCAGTTAGATTTAGAAGTGTTAAGATTAAATTGTTAACGTTTCATGAGACCTCCATGAAGAGGTCCACACACAGGAACGTCCAAGATAACATAAATATAAAAACGGTGTACTAAATGGGGGTTTATTGTAAGGGAGAAGTCGACCAATGGGAGAGATTGGTCTCAACATAAGATATTTAAGGAATTTCAGGAAAACAATCAATTGAGGGAAGCAGGTCTAAGCTGAGACGCATCAATAGGTGCACGCTTCCATTGGGCAGTACACTATACTGGGTAAGTGACCAAAATCAGGTAATTGATTGTAGGAGTGGCTGACCCAAGCTGGAAATTTAAAAACTGAATGGGTTTTAAGTCCCCATTTATAAAAAAACTGAAGCGAACCGTTTTTGTTCACTGTAAAGATAGTTCATTTTAACGCTCCTGATGTTATACAGGGCCAAACTTCTCTCGCATCCTTGAGACCAACCTGGCATACTTTGCCTTGACCCAGCGTTGATCTGTGGTATGCTTTGGTCTGGAAGGCCTTCCATCTTCACCTTCTTTGCCTCCCAACATGCTGCTTTGTCATTTACATTGGTCCCAATTATAACGTCTTTTTCTAACCATGACATTACCATCTCCTCCTTTTGGGGCTCAACCCCCCTGGGGCTTGAGCCAGGGGAAAGTTCTTGTGGGCTGGGGCCAACTTTATTGCGGCAACAGTTTGCTTTAGTTTGTCAGGATTTGAGATAAAAATTGTCTCAAATTTCCATCTTCCAAATCTGGCCATACCAAGTCAATCATCAATTCCAGCCAAGATAAAACTTTTTCTGGATCAACCTTACCTAGTACTGAGTCACATGGAGCGGGCTTTCCACCTTCTCAGTCAGGTGAGCAACAATATCCATTGAGGACGCCCTCGAGGAGGCCTTTCCAGAAGGTTACTAAAGATCCTGATTGGATGAGGACCCAAAGATCCCAAAGGCATCGAGTTCCCATGCACCCTATAAATATTGAAGCATTTTGAATTAATAAAATATTTGGTAAACTAACCTTAATTTTTCCGTTTCCTCTTCATTGCTCACTTCCAATTTTCCAGCTTTGAGCCACCTCAAACCCCAGCGCCAGTCAAGAGAACTGTAGCGCTGACAAAGTGGTGCTCACTACAGGGGCTCTGAGCTGACCCAGTGAAAACGTCAATCACAAAATGGAAACCAATAGCAACCCTGAAGACCAAGCAACTGGTCAATCGAGGAGCATTTCTCAATGGGTTAGTTCTTCCCAATTTGCAACACCACCCTCACAGCCAGAAAGGCTCAAATTCCGCGCCGCTTTCCAATTCTCGCTGCCCTCCTTAGATGGGGCCAATACCAACTTCAGCTCAAACATTCCCACAATGTCATCAAACAACTAATCCTCAGCATCTACGCTGAGGGTGTCCGCTCCAGCTGCTCCTGCGCTTCCGCTGTGCCATCCACAATGTGAGACTTATACTCCTCAGCTGCATTACCTGCTGGGGAGCTTACCTTGGGACCTGATCGCTACCTTCATAATTTCGTTCATCCCACAATTCATCACCTCCTCCAGCTCATAGGATTACACCATCAGGAGGTCTCCCAGCACCTAGGGCTCACCCAAAATTTACATTCATATATGGTTGACTTCTATGACGCGGCCTCCTCCTTTGTGCATGACAATCGCGAAGCTATCCTCAATAACCATCAGCTAATTAATGAAATCCGCGACCAACTAGTGGTAATAGATAGCGGCATTTCCAGCTACCTCGAGGAGCAGTTTCACCAAAATGCCCAGCATTTTGAAGTGACGTGGACCCAACAATTGCAACAAGCTGAAGAATCGCTACAATCCCTACAGCAGCGCTACTGGGAGCTGGCCTCTCATGACCACTCCCCCACGGCTGCCAGACCAGAAGGGCCTAGGGGGCCAGAAGGTCCCAAGGGGCGCCAGGGACCAGCAGGACCCAAAGGGCCTCGTGGGCCCCAAGGGCCTTCCAGCCCCCCCACCTCAGGCAAACCTGAAGACCCCTGGCAAAAGGATGTAATAACTGCTCTGGCCACCCTGCGGGACCAGATCCAACAGGTGGCCTTGGGATGCAAGCTTCAAACGGATGGTGTTCCCCTCAACCCCAGGGTCTCCATCAAAGCGCTATCAGATGAGATGGATAACCTCAGCGCTTTCATGAGGCTCACCGATGCTCGCATCTCCCAGCTAGAAATGACATGTCACAGGTTCAAAACCCAGTTGGCCACCATCAAAAACCAGCTCCAACTACAGAACGCCAAAATTCAGTCCTTAAAGGAGCAGGTTGCTAGCAAGGCGTCCGCTTCCACCCTCAGTCAAAACTGGGAATATATCCAAGAAGACTTAGAAGGGTTGCGGAGGCGGCTAGACCAAAGGGCTCCACGAGAGTATGCAGAAATGGAGATCTCAGAGCTGACGCCTATCCCAGGCGTTAACACCCTCTCTACTCCTATTGTCGCTAACTTTAAACCTAGCTTCAAGGAGAAGTTCACCCCCAGGCGGGAGAGCATTGCCTCCTTCTTGTATGCTTATGAGAGTTCCATGGAGGAGGCCACCGACTGACAAAAGGTGAAGCACATCCACTCATGCCTAGACAGTACCGCCCAGGAAATTATGACTCCCCATCTGAAGGAGTGTAACACCTGGGAACAAGTACGCACCGCCCTGATCCAAGAGTTTGGCAGCAGTAACCAAACCTTGGCCAACCAGAAGCAAGCGTTCATGGGCATTTGACTTAACAAAGGAGAAAGCCCTATGGAGTTTGCCAACCAGTTCTACGCTCAGGCTCAACCTTTGGTTATGACAAGCCATATCACACTGGATGACGCCATTACCGCCATCATCTCCACCTTGGGGTCCTATCCTGAGGTCCAGATGCACATGATCGGGCAGAAGAATGGGTTCACTTGTATCAGAGAGATCAAGGAGGCCCTCAACGAGATCCCTGCCACGATCCTAAACTCTAAAGCTGCGCCCGCAGGTCCCTCTAACCGCCCTAGGGTCCATGTAGTTGAGAATCAAAAAAACCCTCAACCGCGGTGCACCTATTGCAATGGCTTTAGACATAGCGCCAAAACTTGTTGGAAACGTCTAGCTGAAGAGGCGGGAAAAGGGCAGTCAGCATGAAGGATGAGGCGCTCCATGCTGACACCCCTGTCCAGCCTCAAATAACCCCTACGCACAAACCAGAAGCCATTAACTCCAAAGAAGTAGCCACAGTATCTAATGACAATAAAGACATTGATACTACTGCTTACTCTTCTTCTGATGATTCTCCTATGTTCCTTACGTTGCCACCTCAGTTTGGAAGTTTGGTCACCCAAGTCGCCATCCGGGTCCACAAGATTCCAGTTTATGCCATAATTGACAGTGGCTCCCCCATGAACGTTATCTCTTCCAAGCTGATGAAACGCATCAAGGTTGCCCCCAACATGCCGCACTACATGGAGTATGGCACAGCTGGCCCCCAGTGCACCCAATCCATAGGGGCCTATTCTTCTCTCCCAATTCAGTTCAGAAAGCTCACTTTGGATACAACTGCCATCACTTTAGACAACACCAGCTACGATCTACTCCTTGGAACCCAGTTTCTTCAAGACTATTTGGCTGTTATCCACTATGACGGTGGTTTCCTCTCCCTTCTAGGACACCGAGTCCCTCTGGTTTTTGAAACTGCCCATGACTCTAGGGTGGATGTCAAGGCCCAAGCCTGCCTACTGGAGACCAAAGGACAAATCAATCAGCTTGAGTACCACATCTGGGGCTCTCGAGTCCAGCTACCCCCTCCTGCTGTGGATGGATCTGAGGGGATGCCAATTTACTTGCCCCAGACCACTACCGTGCCCCCAAAATCCCAGGTCATTGTTGACACCTGGGTCCACATTAACATTCCCTCAGGGTATTTACTGGAGGTCCAAGGTCTGGATAACCCATCTCCCAAGGAAGTGCTGACCTGCCCCAGAATCCTTGATCCAGCGTACGCTGGGTCAATATCAGTGTTGCTAGCCAACCTGACTGACAAACCAAAAGTTATAGGACCTAGCCAGCCCGCTGCTTACATTCGCCTGTTACCAATGGGGGCTGTTGCTGACATCTGAAGCTTTGGGGAATTGAGGGACCTTGGCTTGGAGTCACCATCATCAGTTAACTTGGTCGACGCTAACATAGGAAAGGACCTCTCTGACAATCAGCGACTTAAGGTTCAGGAGCTCCTGGAGGAATACTCGGATCTCTTCTCCACTTCAACCTATGACTTTGGAAGGATGAACGGAGTCCTCCACCATGTAGAAACTGGGGATGCCCCCCATTTTGGTCCCAGCCTTACCACAAGAGCAAGGTCAAAGAGGCCCAGGTCACGGTAGAACTCAAACAGCTGCTCGATGCGGGGCTCTTGGTTCCCTCACGTAGCCCTTGGTCCTCCCCGCTGTTGCTGGTCTGAAAGAAGGATGGCAAGCACCAGGTGGTGATGGACTATCAATGACTCAACTCCATCACCAAGAAGGACAGCTATCCTCTGCCCCATATCGATGACTCGCTCCAACTGCTTGCAGGTTCCCAGTACTTCTCAGCCATGGACCTCGCCAGTGGGTACTGGCAGGTCGAGCTCGCTCCCAAAGACTGAGCCAAGTGTGCTCTAATCGCCCACGAAGGGCTGTTTGAGCCTACCAGGATGCCCCAAGGCCTTTGCAACGCCCCAGCCACGTTCCAGCGCGCCATGGATGGGATCCTTGGGGACCTGAAGCTCTCCTGTGTCCTGGTCTACCTAGATGACATCACCATTTTTTTGCGAACTTTTAACGGACATGTCAACCACCTTAGAGGAAGTCTTTGAGCATCTCCGGAAGGCCTCCATCAAGCTGAAGCTCTCAAAGTGCTCCTTCTTCCAGCCTGAGCTAGAGTTTCTAGGCCATAAGGTCTCCAAGCGTGGCATTCAACCTATCCCCAACAAGGTCAATGCTATAGAGAAGATGTCGCGCCCCCAGAGCCTACAGAGATATTCAAGTCTTCCTAGGTATGGTGGGCTATTACCATCAGTTCATCCCTCAGTTTGCTGACCTGGCTGAGCCGTTGTTCTACCTCCTACAAAAAAATGTCCCATTTGACTGGCAACCTGAACAGGAACAGGCCTTCAACACCCTACGTATGGCTTTATGTACTAAACCTGTTCTAGTTCATCCCCATTTTGACAAGCCCTTCTTGCTGTTCACAGATGCTAGCGACGTCGCTGTGGGGGCTATCCTGGCTCAGCATGATGAGAACCAGGTTGACCATCCCATAGCTTATTTTAGCAAAACCCTAAGCAAGGCTGAACGAAACTACAGCGTTACCGAGAGGGAATGCCTAGCCGTACTTTTAGCCATCAAGCATTTTTGGCCCTACCTCTATGGCACCCATTTTACTATCATTACTGACCATTCTTCCCTTCGATGGCTGCAGCAAATGAAAGACCCTGATGGACGGCTGGCCAGGTGGGCCCTACGACTACAAAGCTACGACTTCACCATTGTCCATCGCGCCAGTGCTATTCACCAGAATGCTGATGGACTCTCCCAGATGCCAGTATTAGCAGTCCTGACCCCAGAGGAGGATCAGCTCTATGACTTAATAGGGCAGCCTGAACGTTGGGAGCTGGAATCCCCCAGGTCCAAGCCAAACTCCGCCGGATGACTCAAGACACTCAGATCAAGGATGGGTTACTCTACAAGAGAGTCAACAAGAAGTGGCTTCCCTACATCTGACCCTCCTCTCATACTGACATCATCCTGGAAGGCCACTCTACTGTGGGGCATGGTGCGGTCAAGAAGACCTATGAGTGGCTGAAGTCACGCTGCTACTGGGACCAAATGGTCAAAACTATCCAAGAGGTTTTGGAAGCCTGCATGACCTGCCAATCCCAAGACTGGGCCAACCCTCGCTATCAGCACTCCATCGTCGCGCCCACCAAGCCCTTCAATGTCATCAGTATCGACGTGGTGGGTCCCCTCCCCACTGGTCTACATGGTCACAAGTATATTATTCTTGCCATAGACCATCTGACTAAGTGGGTCGAGGCGATCTCAGTTCCTGCAGCCACGGCCAAGGCTACCGCCTTGTTCCTTGTTCGCTCCATTTTCACCCAGCATGGGTGCCCTCAGACCTTGCTCTCAGACAATGGTTTGAACTTCACCTCCCAGGTAGTACAGGAGCTAACTTCACTATTTGGAACCACCCAGAGTTTCGCTGCTCCCTACCACCCTTCTACTAATGGGGCAGTGGAAAGGGCTAACGGAACTCTCATCTCCATCCTGCAGAAGTTGGCTGCCTCAGATCCTGGCCGCTGGAACCACTATTTGCCCAGCGCCCTGCTTGCATACCGAGTAAGCTACCACCGTGTTATCAAAATGTCCCCATTTGAAGCCCTGTATGGGCGGGCCCCACGACTACCCAGTAGCGTCCAGCCCCTGTTCAAAGCCTCCACTCCCAAGAACGCCAATTTAAATATGAGGGCCCTTGCCAATGAAATTGTCCAGCTCCAAGCCCAAGCCACTCAAGGCATTGTTATCACCACTGGAAGAGAGACATCCTGATCAAATCTCGGATGACCCTCCTTACCAGAATTTCAACTAGGTGACCTCATTCTCTTTTATCATCATTGACTGGAGGCTGACAGAACAAGCTCGATGTACTGTGGTCTGGGCCCTACAAAGTGATACACAAGGTGAAGTCTGAATACTCCATTGCCAATACCAAGCAAGGGACTGTTGTAAACCGAGTGCATGGTCAGTTCCTCCAGCCATACTTCCCCCTCTGACAGGATCTTGAAGGGGGCCTTGTCAGGATTTGAGATAAAAATTGTCTCAAATTTCCATCTTCCAAATCTGGCCATACCAAGTCAATCATCAATTCCAGCCAAGATAAAACTTTTTCTGGATCAACCTTACCTAGTACTGAGTCACATGGAGCGGGCTTTCCACCTTCTCAGTCAGGTGAGCAACAATATCCATTGAGGACGCCCTCAAGGAGGCCTTTCTGGAAGGTTACTAAAGATCCTGATTGGATGAGGACCCAAAGATCCCAAAGGCATCGAGTTCCCATGCACCCTATAAATATTGAAGCATTTTGAATTAATAAAATATTCAGTAAACTAACCTTAATTTTTCCATTTCCTCTTCATTGCTCACTTCCAATTTTCCAGCTTTGAGCCACCTCAACCCCAGCGCCAGTCAAGAGAACTGTAGCGCTGACACTCCAAACTCGTTTAATCCCCCTGTTGTACTTTCTTGATAGTCTTAGCAAAGTCACTATCGCTTCCACCTTGGATCCACAACTGGGCTCCATGTTAAAGGCGGGATTGAATATATAGTTGGCAAAGAAGGGGGGACAACCAATCAAAGAATGCAAAGTTTTTTGTAGTTAACTGAGCCATAGGAAGGTGAGAAACCCAATTTGAATTATCTGTGGCAGTGTAACACCTCAGGAAAGGTTCTAAGCACTGGTTCACTTGTTCAGTCTGCCCATACGATTGGGGGTGATAAGCACTCAAATGGCATGGGAGAATCTTTTGAGACTTAAACAACTCTTCCAAAAAGACAGAGGTAAACTAAGGTCCCAATCACTTATGATTTTTGGAAAACCCCATGAAGCGCAAACACATGGGTGACAAAGAGATGAGCCATCTTGGCTGTGGTTATTGTTGTTCTGAAAGGAATAAAGTGGGTGAGCTTCATAAACCAGTCCACCACCATTAGGGCATCATAACCATCAGAAAAAGGTAATTCCACAATGAAATCCACAGATAGGGAAGTCTAGGGCACTTCAGCCTTTTGGACTGGTACCAACAAACCCGCTAAAGGTTGAAGATTTGGTTTCATTTGATTGCAGATCAGGCACTCTTTACAGTACCGCCCCACCTGAGCAGGTAAGCCCTTCCAATTGTAGGTGCTCCAAATTAACTCCAAGGTCTTTGCTTTTCCAGGATGACCAACGGTGATTCTGTCATGTTGGCCCCTCAATGATTTCCAGGCGAAGTGGTCCAGCAGGAACCCATAGGCGCCCCTGAAACCACATCATCTTACCCTTTACATGATAACCCCTAGTTAGATCCTCCTGATTCAGAGCGCTCTTATCAAGTACCATAGTATATTCATCTGATAACGGTTTAGAAAGGATTACCTTTCTGAACATACTGTATTCCTTCGCATTTTCCAGAGGTGCAAGCACTGGCGTGTTGGCCAAGGAAGAATAAAGTTGATATTTTTTACCTGGCGGAATCATCAACTGGGTGTTATGAACCTCTACCTCCTTTGGATCAGGAGCTAAAGCAGGGTTGTGGCTTAAAGCATCCGCCAACCCATTCTCATTTTCCTTGGTGAACTCGTAAGTAATGGCAAATTGGGCTAGGGTCTCATGCCAATGGGTTTGCCATGGAGTTAAGACATGAGGAGTACGGTAGTACAATAAAGCACTGTAATTTGTATGTACCCATAAAGGTTGGGAAGAGCCATGCAAGTGGTGACGCAAATAAGTCAGCGCCTCCACAACTGCTAGTAACTCTTTGTTGTAAACGGCGTAGTTTAACTCAGGCAAAGACATTTTCCTAGAAAAAATATCCCACTGGATGCTCTATACCATCTTCGCCTACTTGTAACAAGGCAGCTGCTATGGCGAAGTTGGAGGCATCAGTAGACATAATGAACTCCTTTGAAGAATCAACATGACTAAGATCGGATGTGGACAACAGGGTGCACTTTACGCTTGGAAAGCATCCTCCAAAACGGGTGACCACTAAAACACTTTTGCACCATTGGCTTTTACTTGGGCGCCGCCACCTCATAAAAATTGAGCGTGAACTTCTTGAGGAACGTACACATCCCCAAAAAACATCTTGATTCCTTGAATGACGTGGGGGTGGGCCATTCATAAATTGCCTTCTCCTTGTCTGGAGTTATATGTCCTTGGTCAACCAGACGCTGCCCAGAAAAGTGGCCTGAGACTTGAAAAAATCACATCTACTGATCTTTAGAATAAGGCAGGATGCCTTTAACCTCTCCACTACTTGATAAAGGTGTATTACATGGAACTCATGATCAGGGGAAAACACCAGTATATCATCCATGTAGGCAACCTTGCATACGCCCAGAAAGTCCCCCAACGTTGCATCAATGTGACATTGAAAGATGGCAGGGGCATTCTTAAGCCCAAAGGGCATGACCCAAAACTGGAAAATTCCTTTTCTGGTATGGAATGCGGTTAACCACTCCTGTCCCTTCTTAATCCAGATCTGATTGAAAACATTGAGGCAATTCAGTTTGGAGAATACTTTAGCCTTCTCTACATAGCGGGAAAGCTGAGAATCCAAAGGGATGGGATGGAGGTCTGGTACAGTATCGTTGTTTAGGTTCCTATAATCTACATAAGGGCATAAAGTTCCATCGGCCTTCTCCAAAAAGAGAAGTGGGGAGTATACAGGGGAGGTACGCTGAGAAATCGCGCCTTTGACTAACTGCTCCTTAACCCACACATCTAAAGCCTCTTCCTCCCGGACAGTCAATGGGTATATGGGTGAAGAATTATGCACCAGATCCACAGTGAGCTTGAACTCTCAAATAAACTCAGAATGATCAGGTAGTGCATTGGCTGAAGCTGCATCAAATGAAGAATCCAAACCCATCCAAACAGGAAGGTAGGGGAACACCCACAGAGGGCTTCAGCATAGGGGCTTGACTGCGAGGGTAAATATTGGGCCAGTGGGGCAAATTTCCCTGAAAGTTGGCTTCAGCCAAAGGGATTACCAACTTGTGACCGTTTTTCAAAGTGAAAGATAGGGCATTTTCTTTCAAGTTGGTTTTGATGTTAACCTTTCGCCGCCACTCTACACTTAATATGATGGGTTACATGAGGTTTTTGATAGCTTGAAAGTGGTCAGAAAAATGATAGTTGCCAACTTGATAGTCCACTAACCCCATGATATTCAGCGTGGGAATACCTTGGGAAGCCCCTCCTCTAACCATACCACCTGTTATGTAACTCAACTCAAGGTAGTCAGCAAGGTCTTGGTCCATAAAATTCTCAGAGGCTCCAGTATCCACCAAAATAGTAGTGCTGATTTTTTCTAAAGGGGATGAAAGGGTAGCAGTCAGTAGAAATAACCTGAATGATCTTTATTCAAAGCGGAAAACGCCAGAACTTCGCCACCAAACTTTTTATCTAGCATTAACATGTCTCCCTGGTATGTTTTTTGAATCATAAAATGGAGAGGGTTATTTGGCCACTCTTACTACTGAGGTAACATATCCCCCCATATCTTCAGCAGTGGCATAGCATTTTTATATTGTAAACGCAGCTCCTTTTAAACTCCTGAGTGCTTCAGATCATGGAAGAGGCTAAGCGGGAGTCCTCTAGGTAATTTGATACACAGGAGTAGATTCCATATCTGAGCCATAAGAGATTAAATATGGTTTGGAGGTATATATTTTTTTCTTTATAAAACGCATTTTTAGATGTGAACGACGCTATACCCATTACAGCAACGGATTTGCTGACATTATCCAAGGCCATCACCCCCAAGCCCATCTTTGAAGAGTCCACCAGCATCATCTGAACGTGCTGTCAAAGTAAACCCCATTTATTTAATTTGATTTTATGAATTTTGGCGGAAGTTGGTGAATCATGACTTCTGGACCATGAAGCGTCCATATCCACCAGGTACGAAAAAGAAGGGTGGGCACTGTCCAGTTGGGTGCAGCCAAAATAACGCTGAGATGCTCCAAACTTCAGGAAAAAGCGGAAACAGTGATGCAGCTGACCACAGACGGAGCCCACAGCTGGCGCACACTGTTTACACTTTGTGAAAGTCCCAAATGGAAAAAGTTCATGCACATAAAATAGAATGGTTGGTTGACTAATGCAAGGAGAGTGTCTATAACTCTCCTATTCTCATCGTGGAGGTACAAGGTGCACAGGGACAAAGCTGGGGAACTAGTTGCTAGTACAAAGGTTACTAGAGCCCAGCAGAGGGTGTGTGAGCTAGAGTAACTCAGGTAGAATAAGGTTATCATTAAAAGTAATAACCAAAAGGGAGCAACGCGGTGCATGGAATGGTAAGGTATAGGTGACCTAGGTTTGAGGGAACCTGGACGGCCAAACATTGCATGGGCAGTTAGATTTAGAATTGTTAAGATTAAATTGTTAACGTTTCATGAGACCTCCATGAAGAGGTCCACACACAGGAACGTCCAAGATAACATAAATATAAAAACGGTGTACTAAATGGGGGTTTATTGTAAGAGAGAAGTCGACCAATGGGAGAGATTGGTCTCAACATAAGATATTTAAGGAATTTCAGGAAAACAATCAATTGAGGGAAGCAGGTCTAAGCTGAGACGCATCAATAGGTGCACGCTTACATTGGGCAATACACTATACTGGGTAAGTGACTAAAATCAGGTAATTGATTGTAGGAGTGGCTGACCCAAGCTGGAAATTTAAAAACTGAATGGGTTTTAAGTCCCCATTTATAAAAAAACTGAAGTGAACCGTTTTTGTTCACTGTAAAGATAGTTCATTTTAACGCTCCTGCTGTTATACAGGGCCAAACTTCTCTTGCATCCTTGAGACCAACCTGGGCATACTTTGCCTTGACCCAGCGTTGATCTATGGTATGCTTAAGGTCTGGAAGGCCTTCCATCATCACCTTCTTTGCCTCCCAACATGCTGCTTTGTCATTTACATTGGTCCCAATTATAATGTCATTTTTTAACCATGACAGTGAAGTGAAATGAGAATTTAATCAGTTTTATGGCGATCTCTTACACTTGTGAACACAATAGTATGGTTATGAAACCCCTACTTGCTCTAGCTAAGACAGTGATCCAAGGGTGCTCACTTGCTGACAAGAATGATCTATATACTGAGATTATGATAAAGAAGGTAAATTGGGCTCTTAAGGAGACACCAAAAGTTTATTTTCCTTGGCTCCAACAAAATGTGGGTAGAAATTTTGAATGAAATCCGCAATCAGGTGTCACTAAACTTACACATCTATTTAACCACTTCCTGTCTCATAAGTGTCAAATACTAGGGGACCACAAAACCTGTATTTAGCTGCTATACAAAAAGGATCTCAGCAGCACCTTCAGAACTGGCGCCCAATTGCACTGTAAAATGCTGATTATAATTTATTCACACAAATCCTCATGAACCACCTGATGCATACCACCCTGAAGACCATCCATAAGTCCCAAAATGGGTCCATCAAGTGGTGAACTATCTGGGAAAGTGTTTTCAAGGTCCAGAGCACCCTGCAGTATTACAAAGATAAAAAAATGGCTATCTCATGTTTTTGGACATGGAGAAGGCCTAAAATGGAGTAGTATGGCCAATTCCGCAGGTGGCAATGAATGCCATCGAAATTCTCAACGCCTTTATTACCTGGATAGATATGCTATATGCAAGCCTTACTACTAAGGTCATCCTAGCTAATAGATCAACAGAATTCATTCTGATTGGACAAGGCCTCCACCAAGGCAATCAAATGTCCCTGATAACATTTAGCTTTGCAGCAAATATCCTATTAAAAGCAGCAGAGGTGAAGCTGTGGACATCAGCCACCCCAACTAAGCCCCATCAGAATGCAAGCATTTTTAGATGACACAGCAGTGAGTATCAGTTCAAAAAGCGGATTTAGAGGCGTTAACGATCTCCTTTCCTTTTACCAGTTGGCTTAAAATGCAAAGATTATTATGGATAATACAGTAGTTGCTAAAATATGACAACCACAAATCCCCTACCATCAGGTATCACTCCCTTGGCGCCCACACAAACATTTAAGAATTTGGTTAATTATTTTAAGACCACAGGCTCAGTGATTAAGACGATGGAACAAACAGTGCTTTCCAGTATGTCAGCCTAGTGGCCTACTGGATTTATGCCTGCTTGAATTTTTAAGGGGCGATGCAGGTGCTCAATTTTTGTTACTTTCATAAATCTGGTATGTGGCCCACATTCTACCACTAAGCCCATGCTTGGAAGGTAAGGATCAATTATCATATCTGCACCTTCCTGAGGTTTAAAACCCATGTAGTGCCTATTAAATCGGACATTCTGTATAAGCACAAATGCGAATGAAGTATGGACCTGCTAAATTTTGAAGTAAATGCTCATTAGATCTAGGCCAAAGTGTTTCTCCAAAAGTTTCAGTCGCACATGAACTGCTCCATGCTCATATGGGGCAAAAACTGAGCTTGAGTCCAAGGGATTCTAGAACCAATTACATCATGATCCTTTAAGGAGTGGATGGTGCTTAGCCCTGATTAGCTTTAATCATCATTAACACCACTATGGGAGACTATGCAACCAGGATATGAGGTTGGGCAGTTAGTAATTCTCACAGGTCCTCAGGATGAAGATAAAATATGTAAGGACTTCAGAGCTAAAATGGCAGCAATTGCCAATGCTATGATGTGGGAAGAGTGGAACTGAAAAGAAATGAGTTTGCTTAAAGAGCACTTAAAATCCTTTACAATAATTTACCAATCACAGTTGGGGCACACCTTCTGAAAGTGCTGCCAAATCCACCTTCTCACCCCTGGATAATTAATGACTGGGCGGATGATGGTCGTGGCACCAATTATAATCTCAAGGGGTTGGTTGTGAGCCTTAATAACAAACTAGTAACTACCAACCAGCGCTTGGCCACCTAACAGATTTTTCATTGGGTGATAACAACAGATAAACACTGCAGCCCAAGGTGCCCTTGTAGAATTTCTCGGTGTGCATCAAAGCTGAGGCAGATATTTCCCACTCCTATTTTAATGCATTATGTAAAAAGTATTGGTTAATTATGAGACTACTGCTATCATTTGAGAAGCAGCTGCCAGATTCACACCCCTTTAATACTTTTTTTACAAAGAAGACCAGAAAATAGCTAATTTAATTCTGAGCCTTCCTCTACCATTATTGTATATGGGCTGTACACTTGGCAATTGTGGCCAAGCAATTGAGCCACAAGAGCCCCCATTAGGAAGTGGCGTGGAAGATGATTCAGATTTCCTAATCGAATCGAGCAGATTTGTTAAATTCTCACACCTTGTACCAGATGTTTTTGAGCCTCAAGCTTGGCTTTCAGGCCCAGGTCACTCATCAAAAGTGATGAGTCTACATTCAGATTCAAGATTAAATGGCGCATAAGCCTGGAGTCACTTAAACTGCACTAGTGATGTCAATCACTGACCAGGAATGGTTGGTGATGCTACCCAGCAAGTGGCATCTGTTCCCAGTTTTTCACTAGAATAAAACTGTCATGGAAGCGGCTCATGAAATTGAGACTGGTCTGCAAGTCATGGTGCTTGAACACCCAGAAAGCAACACAGAATGCCAGGGGCATAGCTATCCAAATGACCTGGTAATGGGTGGGTAGAGAAGTGACACGGGGCAACAACTGATGATCACCATCACCACCAAAACTATCATTAAATAACTTTGGACGCCGTGGTGGCAAGAGACTGCCACGGTTAGCTCCTTAGGACCCATGGTAGGCCCTGAATACGCTGAGGTGCCACAGATCATTGAGCTATGGAGAAGTCACTAAAACTCACCATAAGGGAGAAATGATCTTAAATAGCTATTTACACCTTGACGCCAGGGGCGCCCAAAATGGGTCATCCTCAAAAGGCCGCTTACTCAATAAACCCATTCAAGGAAGAAAGGCAGCAACGTGATGATAATGCCCACTAAAGCATAGTCATTGCGTAATCCCAAGAATATGGTACTTAATAGTGACAGTGGCAGAAAGGGATAGAAACTTTATAGCTAAAAAATTGGGTTGAAAAGGGGATTTTTTATTAAGCAAAATTATTTAAAATTGACAGAACACTTTACCAGTTGTGACTGTTATATTAAGTACTATAGGGTTTATGAAACAAATGGGATTGCATGAACTGAGGTTATTGCAATCCCAACTGATTCTGCCAAAATGTTTTTTTGCTACTAACTTGATGCCAAATACATGGTGAGCAACGCATCGCTCAACAAAAGGAAAACAGAAATCATTCTCTTAGGTAAGTACACTAACAACTGGGCTACAACACCAGAACCTCAAACCCCATATGAAGAAAAACCCACTCATCTTACCCTTTTGCATCAATCCCACCACCACTCCTATCCGCCACCTTAGGATATGGCTGGAAACAGGGGGATATGCCTTTAGTCAATGGAAAGCAACCTACTACAGCGGGTATCCAAACGCGTCGCCTCCCTCAAGGGAAGATCCCCAGGACTTATGGGGCGAGTAGCAGTTGCTAACTCACTCATCCTCCCAATACTATGGTACCCTTTCCACGCAATCGCCTTCTCACCCACCTTTATAACATCAATCCGAGCGCTCATCCAGGGATGGCTGTGGCCCAGATCCCATCCTCCCATATGGATGTAAACACTCTTTGGCCCACACTCAAGCGGAGGCATGGGACTAATAGATTCTGAGAGCCACGCCAATCGCATCCTGGGTACCTGGATAAAGGAAGTACTTGCCCCAGACCTCCCGCAACAACCCTGGTCCAGAGCAGTGAGAATTAACTTCGCACAGGCGCTCAAATTAACCAACCCACATAGCCCACCCAGACTACTTTCATACCTTGCCAACATCCTACTGCAACGGGTCCGCATGGAGCCCCACCTCACTTCAAATGTATCCTCTGAACCATCCGCTGCATGGGATGGACCGTAGAGAACACTGGCACTGTGCAGAGAAGGGGACGACCCAGCCCCCACTTTAAATTAAGAAATCCAGAAAGCCACCCCCAGAGAGACATGCTTGCTATGACCCCAACCATTGCTAGAATCAAATACCTAGATGCGTTGGACATCTCCTATGATTTAACCACACAGAAGAAAGTGTGGTTAATGACGCACCACCCACTCCTACAGCTGAGGGTAATAGCCAACGCCTGCCGCTGTCTGAGAAGGACCTATAGGACGGCGGACCGCTCCAATTCCCTCCACGCGACCTGCGCAGTATGTGGAGGGGAGGGCTCTCTACATCACCGCCTAGAAACATGCCCCCAACCAAAACCATATGGCAGGAAGTCACGCGCCTGCTTAAGATCCAAAACGAGCAGGAATTTTCTATATCAAAGAGCCTCCTCGCGCTTCAGATTGAGTCACCAATCCCATCTACCCTCCGCTTCCTAATGATACCCATTACAATGTGGACAATCCACACCATTGCCTTAGATGCGTTCAGGGGCACAGTCCCAACCATCCATGGGGTTATCAACAGGCTTCACGTCCACTTACTGGAGCACTTCCAAGCCTGGCTCTATGGATATATGAGGCCAAGGCAACAGGAGCTCATAGAATCATGGTTCCCACTCTGGTTCCTCCACCAGACCCCTTCCTTCACACCTGCTCCATAGCGGAGGAAACCCCCTCAGAGTAGCGCACCAACCCCCATACCTGGCGGTCCCGCTGGCAACAGAGGGGTAACCTGAGTACCCTGGGGTGCCAAATATTATCTATCTTCGTTTTCCACACATACTCAGCAATGCCCGTCCCCTGATTGGCTTGCCTTGGTTAAATAAAACTTGATGCCAAATAGACATTCCACTGGCCAGCTTACTCTCACTCAAATTTTGCAACCTAATTTTTCCTCTCACTGCAATTACACTTGGTGGATCGGTGATATTTCATTTGTAGATTTACTGGTTGCTCCCATAGTCAGGCCACATAGGGGCAATTCCATTAGGTATTGAATGTATTTTAGCCCTCTAACCCACTGGAGTTGGACCTGCCTCTTTCATTGGGAGGGAAGCACCTTGGTGGGTTTTTGAATCAAGTTGTACTGTGACTGGCTCAATTCCAACACTCTCAATCTATTTAATTTTCTGCCACCTCTGCAGAACCCAAAATTATTGCTGGGTATAGATGCCTGCCACTTTCTCACTGACAGCGCCCTCTCACCGCCGCTACCTCCATGCACACCTCCCTGGTCCAATGGAGAAGCTCTTGCGTGGTAAGTAAAGGGGAAAATGGGGCAACTTTGATGGGTTAAACCATCTCTCATCTCTCGTCTACACATAATCCAAATAGCCCTGGGTTAAAAGGGGGACATCCACCTCCTTCGCCCCCTTTTTGGTACAGAATATGAATTCTGCAAATTCAAGGCACAGGGGGTGATCCCCCAGAGTTACAAATTTCCTCATTTCCGCCATCCCTCTTGCCCTTATTTCATTGTTTGTCTAGATTAAAGAAAGTATGGAGTCTAAAAAAGGAATTAAAGCAAGTATACAAAGGAAGAGTATCAGTAATTATGGAGGAAATAAAAATAGAATATAAGATTGGAGGGAATGTGACCATCAGAAAAATGAATTTTATTAAAATTTGAAAGTTATCATCATGTTTAAAGAAAAGTAAGAAGAAACTTTTATAAGTCAAGAGTCACATTATATTTCTTGTTTTCAAAAACTTAATAAAGTATATGAGATTAGGAAAGGGATTTCTTTCCACTCAATCTCACTTCAAGCAAATTTTATAAGAAAAAAGTGTTTATTTTACCACCGCCATCTGGCCACACCCAATTTCCAAAAAATGTCCGCAGATCCACCGCCTGCTGCTCCCTTGTGGGGTAGTGGTGCTCCACCACCTAGAGTTTTCCACCCTACGGGCAAACTCATTTGCATGGGGTCAAATAGCCCACCATCTTCTTCCAGCTGTTTTGTCCCCCCATGGGACTTAGTGCTCCACCTGGAGCGCATCCACCCTTCTTGCCCCATCCTCTCTCCCTCCCTCATTATAATATCAAATTTTGCCTATGAGTCAGCTACAGTTGTTTGTTCCCGTATGCTGACAAGGCAATTATCAAAGTGGCCACTTTTGCATTTGCACCAGCTGGCTCTATCAATTTCTGCCCATTTAAGAGCTATTTCAACATAGACTTCCAGATAGAGGAGGACTCTGCAGCAGCGGCTTTAGCTCCTCTTATTTACAAAAATAACTCCCATAATTACTATTCAAACTCGCCTTGCTTCAGACACCTCATTGGCGGTGTCCTTTGCATCCCTCCCATATCACCTCCCACCCCAAATTTTGTATGATCAATTAATGGCGGGCCCCTGGCTTATGGGACACAGTCCAACCTTGACTTCACCGTTCTTTTTTGGTGCAGAGCGCCTTGATGAACCTCTGCCACTGCAGTATAATCCCACCCTACCCTGCCGTAGCCCAACAAATTCCCCCCATGCTCATATTGCAGCGGTGCCTGAGCATTTCTTTTGGGCTCTAGTAGATAATGGTCACCAAATTTTTCCCCTTTGTTTTGGACTCTACAAACTCGAAAAAAACTGACCCCAGCCACTTCATCTGGTGTGGCTTCTAAGCCATATCAGCTGATTCCAAATGGGTCTTTTTGTTGCCCCTCCCATTCAATGTTCTTGTTCAATGGGCCAGAGTGGGAAATTGGCCCCAAAAAATCGCCCACCCAATTTCACCCATGCCAATCAGAGTCAGGCCTGGGCCACAATTTGTACCAAAGCAGCCCATTTAACTCCTACCCACCCAAATTTTTCATCCACTATTCTTGTGAACCAAAATGGATGGGAACTATTGGCCAAGGTTGACAAATCAGGTAAAAATTATCATGAGTGAGGAATCCAATGAACCTCTCAACCAGTTTGATTATGGTTGGGCCAAATTTTACAATTCTGATTTTGACAAAAACCCATACCCCAAGCAATTCGCTCCTATGCCCAATATCATCCTCTACCAAAGTGACCACTAGCTCGCCTTAGCAGCTGTGGCCTCACCCCGTCACCCAAACCTATGCAAATCAGTGGCCCAATCAGTTTCTCAATACCAACATGGGTGACCACACTCTACTTCCCCCAGATTTCCCTGAAGAAGCATAATGCGAAATCACCAAATTGTTTGATGGTGCCAAAGATGCTGTTATGCATCTTTCAAAACTAGCAGATTTCAACATTTCTGCTAAAATCACCTGCCAAAATATAACCAATCTTGCCCACTCCACGATGCCCACATTCAAGATGAACATTTAGCGGAATTGGTTGAAGCTGTCTTAGCTGAACTTGTAGAAGAAAAAGAGCACTCATTTAACACTGTCATCCACCCACACCACGATGATGCCTCAACGCCCTAGCTTTCTGCTTTAGTCCATTTCCACAACTATAATGATTCTGTTGTGAAGAATATGTCTGTAGAAGAGCTTCCTGCCCCCACCAATCACCCTCTGCTATGGTGGGTTAGCAGTATTCCGCTCCTCAGCTGGCTTAAGAGGTTTTAAGTTTTTTTGATCCGTTTATTAATTTGTTTGTTTAGGTCCTGGAGACCAGCCAATGCAACTGTATAGGGGGCAACACCCTTTCTAAACAAAAGAGGACATAAGATCCAAGTGGACCCTAGTCACAGTTGAGCGACTTGGCACATATGGTAGATGAGCGCTGGTGACTGCTCTTCCTCTCAAGGATAACCTGTTACCACCCCTTCCCCCTCCTCAACCCTGGTAATTTTAAGAGAGGGGGTCTTCAGAGAGATTGCGCACACAGAGGCCTTGGTCAGGCTCCTGGGACCCCCACTACCCAGGCAAACGATGTCAAAATTTTGAGTAAATAACACTCACTAACATTGGAGCCCTGTCTGCAAATTTCGGCTGGAGGAGCCAGTCTTGGCTGGCAAGCGCCAGAAATCAGATTAGGGTATATATCAGATCTTGAACCAGGCACTAAAAGAGTCATACCAGTTGCCGCAACTCAGCATAACAGATCTGGGAAGTTTGGATTGTGAAAATAGACCAGTTGAGAGTTCAAACCAAGTTCTAGACAACTCATCCAAGCGGCTCCTGATTCATAGGATGAACCCTGAAAATCTGAATCATGCAAACAGGCCAACTCAAATAATCAGTACCTAGTATGGCACCATCAATTTGGTTTGGACTCAAAAATGTGGAAAAAAATTACAAAAGTTTTTTTTTATTTTTGCCAAGATTTTGAGTTTCTTCCACCCCCTCCTTTCCAACCAACCAAATACCAGCGCCAAATCCCAAACGACCATCCCATAATAGCTCCCCTATGCAATTTACCCAGTACCTAAGGCAAATGCCCTGCCCAGGGGTGATTATCGATTCATTCTCTAATTTTCTTGCACTTTGCGCTCAATAGAGTTCAAATACCCTATACAGCTTGCCGCGGCCTAAATCTGCTATACTTTTAATTAAAAATTCTGCCAATCATTCTGGCGAATAGCGCCACCGCTTAAATCCTTGTCCCAATGCTCGCCAACTTGATTATCCAGTCACTTGACCCCACCACGCAGTGGCAGATTATAAATTTAATAAACCAGATCACCACCATCAACAAACCCACTGTCTCATTCATTATTGTACATCCATTTAATGTAAACATTCCCATCTGTTCTACTGCTGAATTTTCTGAGACTGCTCCCCAGTTGGAGCAGCACTAGAGTGTCCCTACCCTGTCATTTGCGGACTTGGGGTCCACACCTGGTTCAGCCACTGAGGTTCAGCCCACCTGTGGGGCCTGGAGCACCCTGTTCAGGGGAAGCTCAGTCCCAACCCCCTTTGTGGGTCACAATCCCCCTTCAATCTCACCTCCAATTGTGCAGAGGTCCCTGTGCCGCCCCTTACTGGCGTGCAAGATCACTTGTATAAATCTGAAGGCCAGCAACTGCAAACCCTGTAGGAGTCGTCATTCTCCCTGCCTCTCCTGCCCTTAAGGGTTGCCCCCGCAAGACTTGCGTTTGACCCATTTCAACAATCTGGTTTGCCTTTTGGGCCTTTGATACATTAATGAACTTTTACTTTCCTCATGTCCCAATAGAACTCCACTCCTACAAGTCACTCGGATTACTGTGCTTAAGGCATTCTGGGCTCTCCATTGGGTGCTCGCACACCCTGACTGGGAGCCCAGTCTAAATCCTATCAGCCAAATCCATGACATAATGAACTGACCAATAATCTCAGCCTTCTCCTCCCTACTTGCTGGCACTGGTGAAGCGTTGGCCTACGCACTCAATCTAAATATACCCTCCCTCTAAGACCTGGTCTTCTCCTGCTGGTTGGTGGCCTCAAAAACCAGGTTTATGACAGGCTTTACTAAACTGGTCCTCACCCCGCAGAGCCTTGGCAATGAGTGTCTCCCCATCAGTTAACATGATAAGGATGGTGGTCCCCCTGTTCCTTCTGATTAGGTGGTTAACCAATACCTGGGTGCCTTGGAGGAACTCCAGATGCACTTTATTGCTGATTGTAGGAAATCCCCATTTCCCTCTGATGCCCTTCAGAGTGTGTCTCTACTTAATGCCCTAAATGAAGACATCTGTCGTTGGGTAAGGCTAGTTACCCCGCTCTGCTGATAAGTCTGGCAACCCCACCCCCTTGCTTGCGCTGGTCACTTCAGCAGTCCAGGCCCCTGAGTCAAGATTGGCGCGCCTTCTCCATCTTTTTACATTGGGACAGACAGCCATGTTCTACCCTCCATGATCAAAGACTTTGCGGTCCTGGCTCCTACTGTGCCCATCCCTCCCAAAATTGTTATCTCTACCTTCCAAGAATCCTTGGACTCCACTGCGGCCACTCATGAATCTTGGAACCCTCTCCCTGGGTCTTTATAAATTGCATTCTTTGTGGCCTGCGCAATCAGGGCCAGGCTTTTCCAAATCCCCATGTGTGCTGTTGCAGCTCTCAAGGTACCATGTACCACCCCTCCCCCTACCAGCTTTTGTAGTCAAGGGAAGCATCCCCTGGGCTTGCCGCCCTTTTCCCCCTCTGTTCCCACCTTAGGTATCTTTCCCCTGGGAGTATCCCTGCCTGTAGCACCATCTGTCCTCACCCCTGATCAGGAGGGTGGCCCGTTGGGCTCTCAGAGCTCAGAGTCTGCTCGGCTTGGCGCTATCACCCCCTGGTTGACCCTTATCCACCTTGAAGAGGGTGAAGTGGGTATACGCATCAACCCTTGCCTCCCCATTTGGGACAAGAAGGAAGCAAAAATTCTTCCCCAGTTACAAACCAGCCCAGCACCTCCTGGGCAATCTCTTTGGATAATGGGTCATGCCCCCTCCTCAGCTGCCCCCTCTCTTGCTAAACCCAATAGTTAGGATAAAGCCTACTTCCTGTTCCCTATTTCCTTTTCCTCAGAGCTGGGAGAACTTACTGTATAAGCCCTCCTCAACATGGGAGCGGCGGGCAACTTTATCAATCTCAGTTGGCATGTTCCTTAGACCTGGCGATGGAGGAAGCTTCGTCTATCCTGGGCGCCTAATCAGAGCCCATGAAGTCCTATTGAATCCGATGCCCCTTGCACTTCTCCATTCATGACTTTGGGTTTTGTGACCATTTATCAGCTGTACAGGATTTGCTCTATCCCATAATTTTGGGGGTGGGCTGGTGGCGCCGCCAGAAGGTCCACATTAAACTTGTGATTAACTCCTTGTTGTTCATGAACCTTAAGCTGAGTGGAGAGTTTCTCCTGCTAGAAAAACTTCCCTTGGGCAAATCTCTTGGCTCCATATCCCCTCCCAACCCAACTTCAATGGACCTCCCTTAAGACTTCCCATCCTTTCCTAGCCCCCTATAAGGTTATCTTCGATATGTTATTGGCATCTAAGCTTCCCCTACACTCTGAGTATGATTTTTCATTCCAGCTGACGGTTGACTTAGTCAAAATCAATTGCCCTTATACTCCTACACTGAAGAAGAGGACAAGGCTTTGGGTATTTGGATTGACGAGATGTTAGAGAAGGGGTGGCTCATTAAAAAAATTTTCTCCTGTTTCCTCCCCCATAGTTTTCGCTAGGAAAGCAGATTGCGTACTGCGTCTTTGTGTCAACTATGGCCACCTCAAAAACATTACCATCCCTGATCCATACCCCCTACCCTTAGAGCAGACCATTTCCCAAGCCATTGCCAAGTAATGCGTCTTCTCAAAGTTGGACATGGTGAACGCCTTTAAACAGGTGAGTGTGGCGAGGGGGCAGGAGTGGCTTACACCTATCCACACCCGCGGAGGCCTTTTTCAGTTTAGGGTGATGCCCTTCAGACTGAAGAACACTCCGGCCACCTTCCAGCGTCTCATTAATGACGTTCTGGAAGACTTTCTCTTCTCATTCGCTGTGGCCTACATTGGCGATATTCTGATCCATTCCCCCGCTCCAGAACAACACGCCAAAGATCTAGAAGCAGTGGTGGCAGCCCTCCACAAGGCAGGGCTCTTCATGAAACCCTCCAAGTGTTAATTCTTCAGGGATAAGTTAACCTTTTTGGCCAATTTTGTTTTTAAGGATGGCTATGCTGTCCTCCCCTGCAAGATCGAGGCTATCCAGTCTTGGCCCACCCCAACTACGCAAAAACAACTTCTTAGCTTCCTTGGTACTGTCATCTTTTTAAAAAATTCTCCTTAGCCCTCGCCCAGCTGATGGCACCCCTCCACCTCCTCACTGGGAAGAATAAATCTTTCAAGTGGTCCCCTGAATGCCAGCAGGACTTCAAGTCTATTAAGGTGGTTTTCCTCACAGCCCCAATCCAGCGTCATGCTGACACCTCCCGCCCCTTCATAGTATCCTTAGTTGCCTCAGCAGTGGCAGTGGGCGCCATGCTGCTACAGGAACATGAGGGAGTCAAACACCCAGTAGCATATTACTCCTGAAATTTCACCTCAACAGAACAAGCGTGGCCAAAATATGAAAAGGAGCTAGCGGTAGTGGCGTGGTCACTCACCCATTGGCAATAACTCCTGCAGGGCGCTTAGCATACAATCAACATTCAGAAAGATATAAGGCTTTACTCTACTACCGCTAACTCCAGAAGCTGGGGCCCTAGAAAACTCACACATACCAGGATTTATGTGTGTTTAACTTCAAGTATGAATTCATAAAGGGCCCTCTGAACGTTTTTCCAGAACTGCTCAGTCGAAATCCCTATCTGTCGCATGATGATGGGGAGTACCCACTAGCTCTCATGATTGTAGTGCCCCCCTCCCAAATCCTCTCCTTGACCCCCCTACAGCAGCCTTTTCTGACCTGGCCCCAGATGTCCCACTCCTCCTTCGTGTCCTCGCCTCCCAAACCTGTTGCCCTGAAGGAATATAACTTTATGCTGACTTAGAGTCTATGAATCATAAGAGAGCTCCATATACCTTGTGAGAGGGAACAATCAGGTTCTGAAATCAGGTTTGGGTCCCTCCTTCCTACGTAGCCAGGCTATCAAGGAACAATATATCACATTAACAGGTGGGCACTCCAGTATCAAGAAGATTGCGGATCTCATAATGTGAACTTTTAACAGCCTGGGACCTCAAAGAACATTCCCACCTGGATCTCCCATTTTTTCACCTGCGCCTGGGCGAATCTGATCATTCTGGTAAGAAAAGGCTGTTACATCCTCTTCAACAGGCTGAGGGCCCATAGATCTCAGTCTCAGTGGACTTCTTTGTGGAGCTCCCACCTTCCTGTGGCTCAGATGCTATCATGGTAGTTGTAGACTTATTAAAAAAGTTTGCACTCATTATGCCCTGCCTCTCATCTATTATTGCAGTGGAGACCGCATATTTGTTTGTCAACCATGTCTTTTCCATGTTTGGTCTCACCAAGGAGATAGTGAGTGACAGGGGACTCCAGTTCACTACCCAGTTCTTGGAAGAGCTGTTAACCTTTCTTAGCATCAAGCCCTGAAAACCACCGCCTACTACCCCCAGTATGATGGACAGACTGAGCGGGTGAACTAGGTGCTTGAGAAATACCTGCATTGTTATGCGCCGGCCTCACAAGACGCCTGGGCTAAGGATCTGCCCTAGCACAGTTTTCATACAGCAATTCACCCCATTCCTCAATCAGCATCTCCCCCTTTGAGGCCACACTGGGGTATAACCCCTCTTTCCAAATTGGCCCCAACTCTCCTCAGCAGTTCTCACAACCAAGGAACGCGTAAGATTATCTCGCAGGATACACAATCTGGTCCATGGACACTTGAGGAATTCTATCAAGGACTACAAGAAGTTTGCTGATCAGAAGCGCCTCCCTTGACATGAGATTGAAGTTGGTTCCCTCATCATGTTGGACACCCGCAACCTCCCCTAAAAGCCCCCACCCATAAGCTAAAAGCCAAATGCTCAGTAACCTTTGAGGTTGAGAAGGATTTAGGCAATGGGGCCTACCATTCGAAACTGCCAACGCATTGGAAGCAGCATAAGTCTTCCATACATACCTCCTGACCCCCTTCAAAGGGAAAAGGCTGACATCTCCGGAGCTAATTGTTGTTGAGGAATCCCAGTATGTGGAGGTGGAGGCTATCCTGGCTTCCCAGAGGTCCCGCCAATCCGTTCAATACATGGTCACCTGGAAAGGCTACCCCTCATATGAGAACAGCTGAGTGAGTACATGTGATTGTGCAGACTGCAAGGACCTGATAAAGGAATTCCACACTTCCCACCCGGCAGCCCCCATCCCCCCAGAAGATTGCAGCCATCCTGGCCATAAAACTACCTAGCAACACAAATACTATGCCTTGTTCCATGCCCCCGGTGGTGGAATCCTCCATGTCAAAAAAGAAAAGAGTAGTGTGTATCCTGGAGATTAGCCCCTTCAACTGGATAGGGAGCAACACCCCTTCCGGAAAAAAAGAGTACCCAAGGTCCAAGTGGACTCTCTGTCACAGTTGAGCGACTTAGCACACATGGTAGATGAGCGTTAGGTGACTGCTTTTCCTCCCACAAATACCTGTTCCCACCTCTTCCCCTCTCCTCAACCCTGGTAAGTTTAATAGAGGGGGTCTGCAGAGAGATTGAGCACACCAGAGGCCATGGGCAGGCACTTGGGGCCCCCCACTACCCAGGCAAAAGATGTCAAAATTTTGAAGAAATAAAACCCACTAACATCGAAATCCTATCTGCAAATTCTGCTCTGGGGGAGTCAGTCTGGACTGGCAAGCGCCAGAAATCAGGTTGGGGCACAACTTGGATCTTAACTAAGCACTATATAAATCAGACCAGTTGTCTCAACTCTCCAGAACAGATCTAGGAAATTTGGATTGTGCAAATAGCCCAATTGAGAGTTCAGACCAGGTCCTGAACAACTTATCTAGTGACCCCTGCCTCCCGCAGATGAATCCTGAAAATCTGAATCATGAAAACAGGATGACTCAGATAATCAGGACCTATATTGGCACCATCAACTTGGTCTGGCCCCAAAAATATGGGAAAAATTTGCATAAGTTTTTTGATTTTTGCCAAGAGTTTAGTTTCCTCCACCCCCTCCCTGCCAGCCAACCAAATTTCAGCGCTAAACCCAAAATGACCAATCTCATAATATCTCACATATGCAATTCACCCAGTACTTAAGGCAGCTGCCCTGCCCAGGGTTGGTTGTCAATTCATTCTCTTATCTTTTTGCACTTTGCTCTCAATAATGTTCAAATACCTCATACAGCTTGCCGTGGCCTCCATCCGCTTTACTTTTAATTAAAGATTCTGCCAATCAATCTGGCGAATCACGCCATCACCCAAGTCCTTGTACCGATGCTCGCCAAATTGATCATCCAGTCACTTGACACCACCACGCAGCCGCAGATCATAAATTTAATAAACCAGCTCACCACCATCAACAAACCACTGTCTCATTCGTTATTGTGCATCCATTTAATGTGAACCCTCCCATCTAAACTACTGTTGATTTTTCTGAGACATGCTCCCCTGTTGAAGCAGCACCAGAGTGTCCCTACCCTGCCATTTGCGGACTTAGGGTCCACACCTGGCTCAGCCACTGAGGTTCAGCCCACCCATGGGGCCTGGAGCACCCTGTTAAGGGGAAGCTCAGTCCCAACCCCCTTTGTGGGTCACATTCCCCCTTCAATCTCACCTCCAATTGTGCAGAGGTCCCTGTGCCGCCCCTCACTGGCGTTCAAGCTCACTTGTTCAAATCTGAAGGCCAGCAACTGCAAACCCTGGAGTAGTCGTCATCCTCCCTGCCTCACCCACTCTTGGGGTTGCCCTACAAGACTTGCGGTTGCCCCCATTGCAACCATCTGGTTTGCCTTGGGGCCTTTTATACATTAATGAATTTTTACTTTCATCACGTCCCCAATAGAACTCCACTCCTACAATTTGCTCATACTGCTGTGACTATGCCATTATGGGCTCTCCACTGAATGCTTGCGCACCCTGACTGAGAGCCAAGTCTAATTTCTATCAGCTATCGGAAATTTACTTATGCAGACTAAAAATAAGAATGCTATAGGTTGAGTTCTATCGAAAAAGGGAAATGTTGGCTATTTGTAATATTCCAATGTTGTTAAGAGCTCATTCATTAAAGATAATAATAAAAAAGTTGAGGAAATTGACCAAAAGTCCCTGGCTGATTCTTGGTGGAACCCCGTTAATCAGGGAATCACCAGTTTGAAACCTATATGAGCTGTAGTAAAATCAGTGGGTTGGATTTCTCCAACCACACCACAGACCTTGGGGGAATCATTGGCAGGCACTCCCCTGACCCCAATGAAGTCCTTCAATGCACCTGCGCAGGGACCCCCCTTTTATAGGCTTGGTGGGGGTCCCCCAAGGTGCAAGAAATTTCTTGGGCAGTGATTGGCTCAAGTTTATAAAGATGTTACTCATGGGTACATTTGGGCCAATCAGAATTCCTCTTCCTTTGCTCCGCTTCCCTTATGCAAGTTTCCAAGTTATGATACGCTTTTTGCATATTTTCTAATTTGGACTTGTGCAGGCTATTTTGAACATATCCCAAATTCCCCCTCGGCCTTCAAAATTACTTTAAATACTAGATAGTTTGAGGTTAAGGATCATTTTCCCCTTTATCACGCGGGTAATAAAATCATAAAATCCTATTTTTATCAGCGCTTTCTATTTAAACTTTTTTATTAAAAATAATTGTAGGAAGCCAGCTGGCAGAAAAGCACCAGCGAGCAAAAGTAAGCTGGTTTCCCACAAAATGTTGCTTACTACAGGGGACCCCTGTATAAACAGAATCATTACTATTGAGGAGCATCTTGCTAGTGCCTTATCTCGCCTTAAGGAGCTTGAGCAGCGCCCTCACAGTTCCCCAATATGGAAAAATTCACTCCTGACGAAGGAAACATCAATACTTTTTTGTATGTTTATGAAGCTGTCATTAGTGAATCAACTGATACACAAAAAGTTCAGTACATTATTCCCTGTCTAAGCCGCCTAGCACAAGAAATGATAGTTTCTTACCTAAACCCTTCGCTCACTTGGGTAGAGGTGAAGAAGGCTCTTGTGGCTGAATTTTGGATCTAAGCAGAGTCTACTCAGGGAAAAACAGGCCTTTATGCGTCTTAGCATGTATGATGATGAAACACTACTTGCCTTTGCTGATCAGTTCTACCTCACTGCACAAAGGTTAACAACCTCTAACATGCTCACCCTGGATGATGCTATCGCTGCCCTGTTAACTGAGTTAGCATCTCAGTCCTCTCTAGCTAGGTATATTATCTCTTTAAAACGCCATTTCCAAACTATCCGTGATCTAAAGGAGGCGTTAATAGAGGTTGCTGATTTCCATTCATATGCCACAAACAAGGAAGATGAGGTGATCCCTCCAGCTCTCACTATTGAGGAGTTACCACTAGTTGATCAGTTGAGACCTGCTCCCTCTGGGCAACCTAACAGGGTTACCACTCCCTCTTATAAATCAAAACCCTGTAAGGTAGTAACAACCATCCGTCCGCACCAGCTCACTAAAACTGCTGTGCCCACCCCTCCAGCTAAGCTGGTAAATGCGCGCCCTAAGGCTATTCAATCTCCTTTGGCCATCTCATCTACCTTCCATCGCAGCCTTTCCAGTTGTTGAGAATACCTTTGGGGACGAATCTGAGGGGGGTTATGATGATTTTGTTACTATCATACTTGGAGCTCCCGCAGAGGTAGAGATTTCTGATCACCTGAATGCTTAAGGAGTAAATGAGACCACCATCCCTGAGGAAACGTACCTCAATCAAATCCTAGGGTGTCCGCAAGTGATTGACACTGCCAGCGATGGTGATTAATTCTTAGCTGGATTGATTCAACCTCTTCAGCGTGTTCATCCCTTATGAACCATCATGAATGACTACCCTGAGACTGCTAAAAAACTCACCTCCACCTTACAGCTCAAGGAGGTTTTAGCTTTGTCGCCTAACTTTGGAGGGACCCTCACTAAGGTTGAAGTAGTTATTCAAAAGGTCCGTATCTTAGCCATCTTGGACACTGGCTCTCCAGTCAACGTGATCTCCACTAAGCTTATCAAGAAGATAAAGCTAGCGCCTGACTTAGAGTACACGCAAGAATTTATAACTGCTGGTCCCAACAATACCCGTGCTATTGGGGTATATTCCTCACTTCCCATTCGAGTTGGGAAGCTTATTTTATCAGCCCCTGCTGTGGCTCTAGATAACAATGCGTATGACATGCTCATCGGCACTCAGTTTATAATTGAGTATGAAGGGATAACAAACCTGAAGCAAGGTTACATCTTGTTACTCAACTATGAAGTTCCGTTAGTCTTAACCAATAAAGAGTCCAGTAAGCACGAATACTCTTGCCTGATCGAATACCCCCTCTCAGTGATACCTGTGTCATATACCACTTCTGGGTGCAACATAAAGAAGCTTCCTGTTTCAGTGGATGCTAGAGAAGGTATCCTTTTTTGCTGCAGATGAGGTCGTGATCAAGCCTGGTGAACAACGAGTGGTTGAAACAAAAATCACGCTTCATTTCCCACGCCACTTCTTATTGCACCTCATTAGTATTGATGGCGTCAGTCCCTTTGGAGCCTCGGGTACTGCCTGGTATTCTTGACCCAGCCTACCAGAGTCCCATTACGCTGCTTTTGGGGAACCTCACCCCAAGATACATAGTTGTGAAAAAACACCAGGAGATTGGAAGAGTATTTCTAATCCCTGTGGAAGACATTGAACAGATTCACTCCATTGGCTCCATGATGGATATAGGCCTGCCAACGAATAACCTGGTGTGTACCTTGCCTAATGTCCATATTTCAGATGAGCTGACCCCAGATGAGCTGGACAAAGTTCATACTCTCCTTGACGACTATAGTGACATATTCTCCAAATCAGATAACGATTATGGTCACATGAAGGGCTGGTGCCACTCCATTGATGTGGGTGATGCCCATCCTATTTGGTCAAAACCCTACAGCAAGTCCAAGGTAAAAGAACAGCAAATGAGGACAGAACTTCAGCAGTTACTCAATGCGGGGTTGTTAGTGCCTTCACAAAGCCCCTGGTCTTCCCCTCTCTTGTTAATAAAAAAGAATAATGGAGGACATCGGATAGTCATGGATTACCGCAGGTTATATAGCCTCACAAAAAAGGATATCTATCCTCTTCCTCATATTGATGATGCATTGGCTCAACTCTCAGGCTCTAATTTCTTTTCTGCCATGAACTTAGCTAGCGTCTATTGGCAAATGGACCTTTCTCCTCAAGACCAGGAGAAATGCGCTCTTATCTCTAGTGAAGGTCTCTTCCAACCCACACGATTACCTCAATGGTTGTGCAACGCGCCTGCCTCTTTTTAGCGGGCAATGGATCACATTTTATGGGACCTAAAGTTAACTTGTGTCATCGTATACCTTGATGATATCACATTATTCTCACAAACCTTCCATGACCATCTTGATCATCTGAAGGAAGTGTTTAAAAGTTTATGAAACTCGAATATCAATTTGATGCCTTCAAAATGTACATTCTTCCAAAAGAAGTTGGATTTCCTTGGACACTCTATATCCCAAAAGTAATCCAACCCATGGTAGATAAGGTTGAAGCAATTTCGAAGATGCCTCCCCCTAAGAACCTACGAGAGATTCAGGTATTTCTAGGGATGATGGAATATTATCATCAGTTTATCCCTAAGTTTGCCCAGCTCAGTGAACCTCTTGTCCGCCTATTAAACAAGAACACTCCTTTCCGGTGGGGTGCAGAACAGAAGGCTGCTTTTGAGACGCTGAAGTAACTGCTGCAACAACGTACTATCCTACAGCACCCAGATTATAATAAACCCTTCATCTTATTTACTGATGCTTCAGACTATGCTGTTGGGGCCATCTTATCCCAGTTGGATGAAAACGGTGTAGATCATCCATATCCTATTTCAGCAGATGCTATCAAAAGCAGAACGCAATTATAGTGTAACTGAGAAGGAGTTCCTTGACGTTTTGTTAGCTGTGAAGCATTACCGCCCCTTCCACCACGGAACTACCTTCACTGTAGTTACTGACCACGCATCTCTAAAGTGGTTACAGAACATGAAGTATCCTACTGGTTGGCTAGCTCGCTGGGATCTAAAGCTCCAGCCTTACGACATGAAGATTGAACACCACACTGGAACCCATCACTTGAATGTTGATGGGTTGACTCGACTACCAGTCCTTCACATGGATATTAGTGAAGTGGAGAGGTTACATGACCTCTTAATGACCCCTAATGAATGGGACGATGAGGATGAGCCCGTTCAGAAGATGTTAGCCTGGCACTCCCATAACACTAAAGTTGAAGATGGGAAGTTGTATAAGCAGGTGGGTACTAAATGGCCACCTTACCTTCGACCTCCAGAGCGTGTACCTGCTATCTTAGAAGCACATTCTACCCTAGGTCCTGGAGGGGCAAGAAAATCCTATTATTGGATTAAAGATCGGTTTTACTGGGATGGAATGATGGAATCTATCATTGATGTTTTGGAAGCCAGCCTTACTTGTAAGAAGCAATCCGGCTTCAAGCCTAGATATCAATATTAGCCATTTACCCCACAACAACCATTCCAAACCATCAGCTTAGATGTATATAGGTCCCTTTCCTCAGTCTACTAGTGGTAACAGATTTATTCTAGTAGCTATTGACCACCTCACTAAGTGGGTTGAAGCTGTGGCTCTTCCTGCTCAAACAGCTAAGGCCACCGCCACCTTTTTACATCAACACATCTTCACTCGTCACGGTTGCCCCCAGTAAAACTCTGTGATAATGGCAAGAACTTCACCTCCAGAGTAGTCAAACTTCTGGCCACTTCTATGGGAGCACAACAACTCTTCTCTGCTCCATAAACCCCCCACTAACGGAACAGTGGAAAGAGCAAATGGAACCTTGGTTTTCATTCTGCAAAAGCTGGCTTCATCTGAACCTCTTCACTTGTATCAATATTTGCATATTGCTCTTATGGCATACTGAATTAGCAATCACTAGATTTTAAAAATATCACCATTCCGAGTCTTTTATGAGCGGGAACCAGGCATACCTGCCCTCTTAGCTAAGGATGTATTCTCTTCTAGATTTGAGGAATCGGAGAAAGTTATGAGAATATTGGCTTAATATATAATTCAACTTCAATCCGAAGCTATGACCAATCAAGCCACAACAGTAACAAGAGAAGGGCAGGCTGCAAATGAGACCTGATTCCCATTACCCACTTTCCAAGTTTCTGACATGGTGTTATACTACCATAACTGCATCACCCCTAGAAGCGGTAAACTTGGAACAATTTGGGAGGGTCCTTTTACCATCGTCTACAAGAGAGGAAATGAGAACTCTATCAAAAACCTAGCTACTGAAATTACTATTAATCGCGTACATGGCTGTTTCCTTTGACCCTACTTGCCCCCCAGCATTCTTGAGGGGGTGATGTCAGACATCTACATTTGCAGACTAAAGATAAGAATGCTGTAGGTCTAGTTCTGCCAAAAAAGGGAAATGTCAGCCATTTGCGATACTATGATGTTGTTAAGAGCTCATTTATTAAATTAATAATAAAAAAGTTGAGGAACTTGGCCAAAAGTCCCTGGCTAATTCTCGGTGGAACCCCGTTAATCAGGAAATAAGCAGTTTAAAACCCATATTGGCAGTAGTAAAATCAGTGGGTTGGATTTCTCCCACCACACCACAGACCTTGGGGGAATCATCAGAAGACACTCCCCTGACCCCAATGAAGTCCTTCAATGAACCTGCGCGGGGACCCCCCTTTTTTAAGGCTTGCTGGGGGTCCCCAAGGTGCAAGAAATTTCTTGGACAGTGATTGGCTCAAGTTTATAAAGACATTACCTCATGGGTACATTTGGGACAATCAGAATTCCTCTTTCTTTGCTCCACTGCCCTGATGCAAGTTCCCAAGTTATGATACACTATTCCTGCATATTTTTCTAATTTGGACTTGTGTAGGCTATTCCAAACATATCCCAAATTCCCCCTTAGCCTTCAAAATTACTTTTTTAACTAGATAGTTGGAGGTTGAGGAATATCATTTTCCCCTTTATTGTGCGGGTAATAAAATCATAAATCCTATTTTCTTATCAGCGCTTTTTATTTAAAACTTATTTTATTGGAAAATATTTGTGGAAACCAGCTGGTGGAATGCACCAGCGAGCAAAAGTAAGCTGGTTTTCCACATCAGCTGAATCCATGACAGTTCGGTTCTTTTTCTAATTGAGTATTGGTAATGTCCATCACCTGGGTGGCATACCTCAAATAATTTTTTATGAGATTAGTGATTTTACCATCCTTATTTTCTAATATTTATTTTAGCTTTAAGAAGCCAAATGTATCCCATTATTCCACTTACTTCATATCCCATATGTAGGATCACCAGGGCACTCGGTCACATCATAAAACCACCTTTATCTGTTCATAGTGAACTTGAACCTACTGTTGTGGTAGTTGGTCATTCTCATGCTAAATCTGGAATAATTCTAATAACTCTCAGTATAGCAGAGGCAGTGGTTCCCAACTAGGTCTTTACCATTTCTTGCTACCTATTATGTACCTTATCATACTAACTCCTCTACTTTATTGGTCACTTGCCTCAGGAACACAATCAAGTATTCCATCAAATGGAAATGGGATCTACTATATACCAGCTGGGATAGTAACAATATCAAATACCATTAGTAACATATATAATCTTCAATTTTTATACATAAAACTATGTATTTTATTATAAAAACATCTGAATTTTTTGTGCACATGTACCCACTCCCATACACCTATGTTGAAAACTTAAGAGCTTCCCATAAAATAGTTTTGCTGAGCATCATGCACACACATTTGAACACTTGCTTATATTATTATAGATTGATAGAAGTATAACTATTATAAAAAGTTTCATAGATCAAGTGAAACAGATACTCAACACCCTACCACTAGTAGGGTTCTGAGTTTAAGGGTTGATAGGAGAAGGAGGCTTAAATGAACTATGAAGTCCCATAATCTCAAAATCATTATTCTATTTTATTTATTCGAGGCAAGCCGACCAGGGGATGGACATTACTGAAATAGAGAAATTAAGTATTGACATGAAACCTGAGCAGGGTCAACTCTGTCATAGAAAGTTTTTTTCACCTCCAGATTGGGACTCGGATTTTTCTGGTTACATCATGGGTAAGGTTTTCGTGTTATTATACCTACTAACCGCCAATAGCTTCCTTCAGCTGGCACCCCAAAATCATTATTCTAAACTGACTTGCATGAGGATTTTAACAGACCATTTTTGGTTATAGGCTAAAATAGTATTCAAGCAAAATTATTGTTTTGTTAGGATTCAAGTCTCATTCATAATGTCAGAAATCATTTCAGTGTTAAACAAAAAATATACTTGGTAAAATTCTGCTGCCTACCTTTTTTGTTCAAGATTAGACATATATGAGATTTTTTACTTAATAGATTTGTACTTGGGGATACTCCAGATATAAATATTTTCACAAATGAGGGCGCCTTTGTTGAATTTCTTAATTTTGAAAGGGATTTAAACTTTGCAACAACCAAATTTAAAGAATTTATTGACTTTGTACAGAAATGACTGGTTTATTTCAAGTATTGTTTTTTCAGTTTTAATATATAAAAATTAGTTTATCCTTAGTCATTGCATAGAGGGTTAGATAGGCAAATGTAGTACAGTTGCTACCTATCTCTTATCTAGGGTGTTCCCTAGATCAGTGAGGCGGATAATATATAGTGCCTTGGGATTAACGCCCTTCTTGGTTATTAAGGGGTTCAAAGTTATATTGAGCTTGATAGCTGGGTCCTGGAACTATACAACAGTGTCAGGCCTAGACCTATAGCAATTTCTGAAAATTAAAATTAACTACATTTTGTGAAGGGTGTCTAAATGTTGTCCCATACATGCTAAACTGCAAATCCTCCTTAAGTTCTACCAATTGAAGTCTCATAACTGACCATGGTAATCTCTTCTTCTCATAATTTAGTCATTGCTCCTCATGAATTTTTTTGTGGAAGACTTGTCCCCGATGTATTGTTGGTTTTTTGCATATTGGCTGATCAAACATCCTTCTTTGAGGGACTAGAGTTGTTCAATCAGCTTAGTACTCTTTTCTCATAAAACAATCAAACTACCTTGAAAGATGGTATAAACCGTTCATAAACAGAGCGTGTGTATCTCCTCAGATTTGCAACTATGTGATATGTGAAAGCCATAATCCGCAATATTGGGTCGTCCAGGAAATTAGAAGCTCATTGATCTTATGAAATGGTCATTCAACTAGCTAGGTAACTCTAAGGATATACCCACCTGGATTGCGAGTTTCATGACATATGCTCAGATAGAAAAAAAAAGTCGGGTAAGAGCGGTCTTTTACATGTGTTACAATAGGTAGAAGGGTTGTATATTTCCGTATTGGTTGAATTTATTGTCAAACTACTTAGTTTTAATGCGTTTTACACAATCATGTTGGTAGTGGATTAATTCTTAGAATTTTTTAATATTCATCATGTGTCATTCAGCCATTTCTTTGGATGAGACATCCAGGATCTTTGTTGTCCATTTGTTTGCTATGTTTGGACTACCACTAAAAGTGGTGAGTGATTGGAGCCCCAGTTTAAGCCTGTTTATAGAACTTTGTTAGCCATCCTCAATATTAAACCATGTCGCTCCACCGCATATCATCCACAGTCTGACAGGCAGACAGAAGGGTCAACCAGATCCTGGAGAAGAACCTTTTCTTATATGCTTATGCTACTTAGGACTATTGGGCTGCTGATTTTCCCTTGTACAGTTTGCTTGCAATAATTCAACCTACCCATCCATGGGCCATTCCCCCTACTAAGCTACCATAGGAAGAACCACTATTCCAAGCTGTTTCTTACCTTTACTTGGAGGTGCTAGCAGCAGAGGAACGCCTTCTGCAGATCTGGGATATCAAGACCTGGTCCACGAGCACTTAGCAAAGTCTATCAGCAACTACAAGAATTTTGCAGATCATAAGTGAATTCCCACTCATGAGTTTAAGGTGGGATCCCTAGTCATGTTGGACATTCATCACTTGCATATTAAGGTTCCCTCAAGAATATTTGCAATTAAGCATTTAGTCCCAATGTGGTATAGAAATATTTGGGTAATGAGGCTATCTGTCTGAAGTTACCCTATCATTGATAGCAGCATAATGTCTTCCATGAATTTCATCTGTCCTTGTTTAAGGGGGAGAAACCTTTTGTGCTGAAGCCAATAGTATTGGGTGACTCTCAAGAGGCCAATGTTAAAGTCATCTTGGCATCAAAAGAATCCCATTGCATGCTAAGTACCTTGTTGCCTGGGAGGGTTTTCCTGATCTTTGAGGTTATATGGATAAGTGCTAGATATTTCACCCACTAGAAAAGAGCTGGTGGAAGCATTCCATGAATCCCACTCCTAAGCTTCTCACCCACCCCCAGAAGGCCGCCACCCTTCTGTCCATTAAGTCACCTAAGGCACACAATAACTATGTTATTGCCCAAGTTTCTGATGGCTGGGCTCCAATATTTTAAGGAGGGAAGGATAATGTAAGTCCTGGGGGTGCAAAACATTCACTTAGATATGAAAGAAGATTCTAAAAACCAAAAAGAGGCTAAGAAGGCTGCTGACTTCTCACCAACAAGAGCAATTTAGCCATATTGTGGATGAGCGGTAGGTTACAGCCTACCCTCTTAAGTTCTTTCCCCTTCCCATCATTTCTACCACCAGGAATTAGTGGAAAGGATCCAGGGGCTGTGAAAGGAAGTAATGGTGGGAAGAGGTCACCACCAGCAAGAAGGTTGCCCCCTCCCAATGCTGGAATGCCTTAATACATGGTTTGAGTTTTCTCAGGGGCATAAGTCAATTACAAACCAATAGAATCACTCAGATCAGATTTAAATTTGTAATTCCTCTCTCAGCCTTCCAACTTGCCACAAGGCGAGGCAATCCCATCACCAGTAGGTTTGGTTTTGCCAATCCCATTCAATTTGAAAAGGAAATACCTCTATTTCACTTTTTTGGGTGTGGTCTTCCAGTCCATCATACTTATTAACATCATATGGAAAGACGAAGCTGATTCAAAGATAACTTAGTAAACTCTTTGATAATGATCTGACCTGTCAACCTGGATCTGAATTACTATTGGGAGTCCATAGTGTGTCAATTCTTTGCTATTGCGTTATGAGAATTCTCTGATCACAACGTTGGGATCATGGCTAAATAGGAACTCGCTGGTGGTGGTTGTGCTCAGTATTTCAACAATACACCAGTTGCCAGAGTATTAAAACTCTTGAATGCTACTTTAAAAATTCAGGGTAACTTTAACCACAAGTAGATATAAACCTAACAATAAAAATGGGAACTATAGTATCACTAAAGCTTAGTAGAACAAGAGATAAATTTAATAGATGATCTCCCTTTATTTAGGATACATGAGGTTTAATATTGGGATGCGAGGGATTTTATAATAGACAGAGTGAGCTCAAATTGAGTAAATGACAATTGGGCCTACCAGAACCATAAAAAAACTTTTGTGATATGGCTTATTTTAAATTCGGTCCAAAGGGATATTGTTGTATCCATGAGGTAGCAGATTATCATAATTTCAGCCAATCAGCCATCTTGAAATTATTTTCACCTTGGCTGATTACTGGAAGTTCTAATGAATGATTGAATGGTAATATATATTTATCTTTAAACCCCCTTAGGTCTATAAAAGGAGTTGGTTTCATTAGGCAACAGCACTAGATATGAGTTAGTGCTTGAGAGACATCCAAGGGAGTTGGACTATTCTGCCGGAGGTTCAGCAGAGCTGGACTAACAACATGCCAACTATCTGGCCAAAAATAGGAGTAGATTACTTTAATCAGAAAAATTCCTCTAATAGTTTGGTGAAAGGTTATCACTAAAATCAGACCAATTCTTCACCAAAACATCTTTACCACTAGTCAAACACTTACTTGTCTGAAACACAATGCAAACTCCCCCTTATCCATATATATATCTTTTAGGACAGCGGTTCCCAACAGGTTCTGCTGTTGGTCAATTCTTTATATGTATGCTTTAATTTGAAACTCCCCTCTAAAAATTTTCATTTTAACTCTAAGAACTTCATTATTTCTTAAATGCCATGTTTAATTGTTTTTGAAATGATTAGTCCATAGTAAAAATCATCACTATTCTCTTACCATCTGTTGAAATTTGACCTTTCAAACCATTTCATTCCTTTAATTTATATTTACTAAAGTCTGGTTCAATCCAATCTAAGGGTTCAGAGGAAAAGGGTTAATTGTATAAAATCTTGCTGAGTTAAAATGACAATATACTAAAAGTTCTTTCCACTCAAAGTCACTTTTGATCGAATTTATTAGTAAAACAGAAAAGTAAGTAATACAATTAGTGATCAAATGCCATCTGCGGCTGTTCAATCCACAATGACGTCAGATTCACCACCGGCTGCTCCAGTGTGGGGCAGCGGCGAAACCCCACCTAGCATTTTCTGTCCAGTGGGAAAACATGCTCGATCTAAAACATCCAGTCCAAATAAGTCCTTGGGTTAGTTTAGTCCGCCCAAGGATCTCGCCATCCACCTGGAATGAACCCAGGTGGTGCCTCACAGCCCACTCGTTCTCTCCCACTCCTAGCTCCATTTTGGCCTTTGGGTTGAATATGGTACATTGTTCCCATATGAGGAACGAGGAATTATCAAACTGGCCCAGGTGGTGATGCAGCCAGATGGCTTCATCGACTTCTGCCCCTTTAAGGGGTATTTTGACCTCAGCTTCACCTGAAAAGCTGATGCCACCACTGTGGCTATGGTGCTCTTGGTATTCAAGGGCACCCCTATACCAACCACATGCACTTGGCTCCCCACTGACACCACTATGGTGGTTCAGTTCGTGGGGTTGTCCACTCACCTCCCCCCCACAGTACTCCATCAGGAGTTAATGGATGAATTAGCCGCATATGGCTCCAACCCCATCCTTCAGTTTGTGGTCCCCAATGGGGCCACTCGCCTAGCTGGGCCTTGGGCATTTGCCACAATCAGCCCCATAAATTTAAAAATTGCTTTGTTGATTCCACCCCACTCCATCATACACTCAGCCACCAACCACCCATTCTGGTCTCACGTAGAGGGCGGAAGGACAATCTGTCCTTCCTGCTTTGAGTTAGACCACTCAAAGTGCAGATGCCCCTCCTTTGTGACTTCCTTAGACCCTGCACGGTCGTCGTAAGCCCCCCAATTTTACTCACACCCCACTACTTTTCTGATGTGGGGTACAATCCTACCCCCTCCCCCAAAGCCTGCTACCACCTCGGTGCCTGCTGCAGCCAATAAGCCCCTCCCTCAGGCCAGTGGCACATGCGCCTCATCCAATCAGGGATCAGCTTGGGCTAACGTGGGTTCCCACATTATTCTGCAATCGCCAGCCACACCACTTTAATTTGCTGACCTAAGTTTTGAGTTTGATTTGAACCCATGGTCCTCATTAGCTGAGACTGATGAGATGGGTAATTTTATTGAGGCATTGTAACCCACATATGACACATTTATCCAGAGTTAGAATATCAAACTGGTCTCTCAATGATTTTACACCTCCCAACCAAACGCTGTGGAGTTCCGCTCAGACCACCAGCTTGCTGTCACAGCAGCCACCCACCCTTATGTAACCTCTAAATATGAAATGGCAGGGTTGCTAGTAGCAGCGCTAGCCATGGTAATCCTGCCCCCCATCCTCAAGCCATCCACACCCATAAACCACAAAAATGCCATTAAAATTGCCCACAGATGTGCTAAGGAAGCCATCCAGAGAGTGGTTTCCACCTCGCAAGCCAACTCTAGGGTTACCCATGCCTCCATGGCTTCACTGTCCCAGCTCCCTGCCCTCCGCATTAAGGCGGAAGCCACCCTTGCCAAATACATTGGCGACTTGTTGATTTATGACCCATTTCACAAACAGCTGCTTGTTTCCAACCTCTCTCCCCATGTCACTGATCACCACCCCTTTGCTCTCCTCCTTGGCTCGTGCTCTCACTGATGAGTTGAATGAGTCTGATAATGAGCTCCCTGATCCCCCTCCCCTTCCACCATGGTAGGATGAGCGCCTCGGCACTGTCCCACCTGGTAGGGTGGTGTCTCACTCGTTAAGTTATGCCCATTCTTTGAATGGTCGTTTTCTTTTGATATGAAAAATTTAGTTAGTTTGGTGTTTTTTGTTTTGTCACTTTCTGCGCTTTGGTATTGATCATCCCCTGGTTGGCATGCCTCATAATAAATTTAAATTTAAAATGACAATATACTGATGAATTTGTTTACTTCTCAAAGATTAGAAAGCCTATTACCTGCTAAAAATAAACAGTTCTTTTTATCCTGATAACTCTGATTTTAGCTTCATTTATTATAACAAGGTAATTAGGGCGTTGAAGTGTCATCGCCCCTCTATGTACAGTATACTTAAAAATTCCAGTTATTAGTTCCTAAGTTTGATCATTACTTACAATATCATTGAGGTATACTTTGTAGAAAAGTTCCCCTTCAGGTCTCATAGATCTAACAACAAAAATTGGGTCTCTCTACCAGGTTACTCTCCAAAGGTAACTGTTGAATTAATATTTTCTGATGGAAGATAACAATAAAAAAACTAAATGAACCCTTATGAATCTCTCTAGTGTTTCCCAAAAAGTAATTCCAATGAGAGTCATGAGTTGAGCCCCTTGACCAAAACTTTGTTCAATTTTGAGCTATCTTAAGAGATCTCAATGCAATCCGTAGATTCCAACAACTACCATATTCAATATTCTGATGTAACTTAAATAATCAGTCAGTTACTTATGAGTAATCTATTCGCTGGTGATTGGAACTACCTAAATCAGAATTCCACCTTTTCTACTAGTATGTAAAGCCTCTAAAACCCCTGTTTTACAAAACAGAGAAGTTAGTATTACCTGAACTGATCAATATTTACCTTTATTTGTGCACATAGTGATCCATCATCTATCTAAAATCTTAAGGATTTATCAGCAAGAAATTATATACCATCTTCTATATCATAAGAGCTTCACACTTCTATGCTAAATTTTACAACTCTGCCACAGCAGTTTTACAAAACAACTATGATTCCGTTTAAGAAAATTGACAGAAGCTTACTAATTGAGAACTAGTTATCGTTTTTATTTGTTGAGGTAAATAATTTTTTACATGAGGAGGTAGCTTTAAGATTTGAGGAACTTGCTAGTATTGTTGCTAACTAGTTAAGATATGCTACCTCTAACCTTATTGATAATCATTTAAGCTCTGTCACACCCAACCTTCTATCTAGAATTGGTGAAATTAGAGATAATGTCTCAATTAAATCAATCAGTTACTAGAAATGATCCAAAATTTACATTTAGTGATAGGGCCTCTTGGGCCCACTGACCCTGAAGGACCTAGTGGAATCACATTATAGACTGGGCCAACTGGCTCTGAAGAAACTACTAAGCCACCTGGATTTACTATATCACATGGACCTATTAGACCTATAAGACCTCCTGGATTCCCTTGGCCCTTAGACCCACGATGCATCTTCCCTCTCCAGCTGAGGATGATTGTTGGGAATTATGATTATTAGACGGAATGAGTGGGATTCAAATAAGACCTAAATCGCGATTTGGTCATAGAAGCTCCACTGATTCGATGAGCATAGAGACCAACTCAAACAATAAAATCTCAAACAGGAAAAAGGAAACTTTATTTTCTAGAAGGATTCACTAAATTCTTACAAACAAAGGCACCAAGTCAGGTGATAAAGTTCTTGCCACTTGGAGGTCCCAAGAATCAGCTGCCCTGGAAAAAAGAGATTCAGATTCAAAGAAAACCTATGCTACCTGCTCATCGTCAAAGAGGTCTCCTTACCCTACTCATTCCTAAATATCACGCCAAGTTCCCCTTAGCAATCCCAAATATCTCGGCAGCCTATAGATATCTCCAAAATTTGATTAATAAAAGTATTATCAGTTTTCCCAGTATATTTTAATAGGTGATTATAATGCCTGTTCTTATACAGAAAACCTTTCCTGTTCAAAGCAAACAGATTAGCCTCAACAACGAATTTTAAATGAGAGATTGCTTTAGGGAACTCAGTCCCTAAGAGATTCTGCTGAGACCGCATTAACTAATAATTAAACATTCTTAGAAGGCCCTGACCTTCAGAGAAGACGACAAAGTCCTATAAACTGGTGCTCCCTGCCATGTTCTTCAGATGCTCCTGGTGAAGACTTACTTTCCATCTTTAACTCCAGCGAAAATAGCCCTCCTATATGGAGAATATAGATGAGTTTAACCTGATGGGTCTTTATCAATAATCAAGATGTGATGCTACCTTAACCGCAAAAACTTGAGTTCCACATAACCATGCCTTTAACTATCTTGGTGCCCAATGAATCCACCTATCAAATAAGGCTCCTGATATCATCTATAAAATTTGAGAGCTTCTAGGTGAAGTTGTAACCCCTGATGGGAGAACTATTAATAGCATCTCTACCAGGACTATTTAAATGCACCGATTCTATTCCTCAGAAGAGTTTTTAGGAAGTGATATAGGAGTGACCCATACAGATTCATACCTTCAACAATCTGTGCATCCTGTCTTACACCAACACATGCAGTTGCTCACACTCCACCACATGGAGATTCAGCAACAGTTAGGATTGACCCATCAGATTCACTCCCAGCTCCATGAGTTATATGACGCCGCCTCTAAACTTATTCAGGATAATTAAGAGGCCATTTTGAGAAACCGTTAGAAAAATCAATGTCATCCAACACCACCTTGCACAAATTGACACTAGAGTCATCCAATACTTGTAGAATGTATTAGCCCAAAGGACATTCCAATTAACCACTGACATGAACCAAAGAGTGGAACGTGCTTTATCCACTCTTATTGACCAAATTTACAAAGAACACCAAGTGACTGATTCTTGACTCATCAATTTTTTTGGCTGTGCCCAGCATCTGAGCGAACAATTCTCAATGATGCTGACTCCAGAATCTATGGTGCACTATGAGGTCTCAACGAAACAGGACCCTGTGGAGAAGGAGAGCAATGGCCCCATGGTCCTGGAGGTCCTCAAGGTCCTCTGGGCGCCTCCTAAACTGCTGGATCATTTTTCAATGACAACCACAAAGTCCAACTTAAAGCTCTTGAACAATAACTGTTACTGGTGGCCCAAGGAGTTGAATGAGTATCAAGGGGGAACATATGGATGCTGATTTAAATTTCCCTCTTTAAACAACTATTATGAGAAGATTACTGGTACCTGCGCCAATCTAATCGCCTCCCAAAACCAAGAAAATCTCCATATTGAGCATTTGTTACCAGACAGTAAACAACTAAGGTTAAATAGTATGCTCTCTCTGAACAATTGGCCCAACAGTCAAAAGAGATCAAGAGTATATGTAAACTTTTGGATTCTAAGGCTCCCCTTAAGCACGTCAATGAATGCTACGCCACCATTCAGGATGACATGGATGAGATCTGCCATCAGTTTGATATGGCTATCCTACTTACTGATATAGGCATCATGGAGCCCACTGACTTGAGTGCCCGCTCTCTCTTGCCATTAATATCCTCTCCAAACCTGTCAGATAACTTGGACTTAATTTTAAGGAGAAGTACGTCCCTGGGGCTGAGACAATTCAGTCGCACCTCTTTGTATATGAGGGAGCAATGGAGCCAGCTACCAACTGCCAGAAATGCCAATATAAAAACATCTTTATATGCAAGGCGCAAGAAGTTATGATGCCTTATTTCAAGACATGCACCACGTGGGCAGCCATTAAGGAAGCCCTTATCAAATAATTCGGCAATAACTTAATCCTCTCTAGCTATAAGCAAGCTTTTAAACATATCCGTCCAATATTATTGATGACTCATATTGAATTATTGGAGCGCTTCTATCATGAAGCGCAGGCGTTAGCTTTCTGTGATCAGGTTACCTTGGATGATGCCATCTTAGGTGTTCTCTTCACTTTCCAACACATTACCAACCTGGTACATAATTCAGAATGCCAAAAAAAAGATGTTTGAATCCATCCTCGACACTAAAGAGTCAATAATGGAATTTCCAAAGCACAAAGTTCATCAAGCTTTAGATAAGGCGAATTGACCCAATATCCATGCCTTCTGGTGCTTTTAGCGATCAAAACCTCGTTATGCCCCATGCCCATATTGCAGAATACTTGGCCACCAAGAAAGTTTCAGTTGGAAGAAGCAAGCTGATGAGTCAGGAAAATTGGAGCCATCTTAGGGTACGAGCACCCTCTGCTGATGATGCAACGCCTTGACCTCAACCTTCTGCTTGTCAGGCAAACAGCAAGTTAGAATTAGACCAGCCTGTCAGCCTGAGTGCCAAAGCACCCAAACGGCAAACTGGAATGCCAGAGGCACTGCTGCTGGTATGACTTTTATGGAATAAGGAAGGAGTTCCGTCAATGATTGCATATGGGCCATAATCGCGTATAGACAACTAGTAAAATACCATAAGAACACAGCCATAAACCCCAAGGGGTGTTGGAATACCAGCGGAAAGGGCGGTTTATTTTTCAACATGAAAATAGAACTGGGGAAAGGATTTTTTATTGTAAAAATAAGGAAGAAAATCGACAAACAATTTTCTCAGTGCAAAGCAACTGATTAAATAGTGTATGATTGTGGTGAGTTTAAGCAGGTATTGGGTCCCTCAAATTCACCTAACCTGGCGTATTTTTTGGAAAATGGGGCAGATAATCTCAAATAAAAATGACATCAAAGGATTCAGCGGCAGGCCAAGTCACTGTCAGTTTGACCTCTAAAAGCCTGAACTGAGGCTTGACTGCATTTCCATCAGTTAGTGTGACGGCATCTGGCCCAACAAGCAATGGGAAATCCCAGGGCCACCCCACGTAGGGGTGGTCCCAATTGGTTGGAAACAGGTTTGGGATGCCCAACCCACCCATGACTGGTCACAGGCCATTTGTTTGGTTAAATGAGTTACGTTTGCTGCAACTCCTGATTTTCTGAATAGGGGTTTTGAACTGTTGGCAATGGTTTCCAAAGATACCATCTACATGTTGGGGATTATCCTGATAAATTTCAGGAGGGGGTTGGCTTCAGCAATCAAATTGGTGGCTGAGTCAAAACTGTCCATGATTCCAGCTGATAATTTGACATTTGTCCCTTTTTTGGCATGCATTTCAAATTTTCCAGCTTTGATCCCATTGGTGTCAGGCCCTTCAATTTCGATTTGGTGATCTCAGTGCAGATTTCTTTAATCTGGCTGAAAAGTTTGACTGAGGTGAGCAAGGGTACTGGGGAGGAATCTGAAGAGGGAGGGCTGTTACCCAGCACTTGTCTACCACATGGGTGAGGTCACACTGGTTGACGAGGGGTACAGCCGCCCTCTTTGGCCCCTTTTTATTTGAAAACGGGAAGAGCGCCCAATCTATGAACATGGGACGTTCCCCTGGACTTATATTACCTTTTCATTTTTCAAAAGGAAGGGAACCACCACCGGGAAAAGCAAAAGGGCCACATTTTTATGAACCTTGGGCAATTTGATTGCCATTACATTTGCAACCTTTTGGGGGGACGGGGAGCATTGAGGTGGGACTCATGGAATGCTTTGACCAGTTTCATACAATTAGTGTAATCCTGATCCTTGACCCAACTATTCTCATAGACTGAATAACCCTTCCATGTGACAAATACTTAACTGACCGCCAGGATTTACAGGATGCTAAAATGTTTTCCACCTCAGCTTCTTCTGCATCCTCTATCACTATTGGTTTGGGTTTGGCGGGAATGATCCTTTTGAATGAGGACAACTGGGATATGTGGAAGATGGGGTTCTGTTTCCAATGAGCTGGAAGTTTTAACCGGAAAGCACCATTTTCTAAGTCTTCCTCCACCAGGTGGGGACCTGAATGCTTGCTTGCAAACTTCCAGGAAGATACCTGCATCCTCAGATGGCGATTATCTAACATAACGTGGGAGCCCACTAATATCATGCCAGGAAGCCATTTTCAATCTAAAAACCGTTTATAATCATCGATTACCTTTGAGAGGTGCTCCCACACTTAGGACTGGGTAGACCAAATGTGCTCAATGTGATCTGAGACAGCAGGAACCTTTGGACGTAGACAGTGACCAACCAAAAAAAGAGGGGTTATAACCCAACGTCGCTTCATAGGGATAAAACCCCGTAGAAGCATAAGTAACAATATTATAGGCAAATTGGGCGAGGGGGAGGTCATTGGCCCAGGTATCTTGTGCGGCCAACGTGTAACAACGCAAATACTGTTCCAAAATTTGGTTAACCCGCTTGGTTTGTCCGTCGTAATGGGGATAGTATGCAGTGGAACAGCAGGAGGTGATTTTAAAGATGGTTGAAAGCTCACTCCAGAACCATGCTGTAAATTGGGGCCCACGGTCACTGATGATATCCTGCGGGAGACCAAACATAGAGAACACATGGCGTATGAAAAGATGAAAGCATCTTCTGACGTGATTGCAGAAGCACAGGGAATAAATAGGGAGAATGTGGTAAAATGATTGACCATCACCATCACCACCATATACCCATTAGAACAGGGGAGTTTGACAATAAAATCCACAGACATCAATGTCCATGGACCCTCCGCCTGTTGTAAGGGATGTAGGAGGCCATTTCTTTCTGAGCGATCTGACCTGGCTCATGCACAGGTAATGCAATTGGCGATCCAGGCCAGAACTTCCTTAGTTAAGCCGCCCAGTTATAATTCCGCTTGATCAATTTGATGCATTTCTTGTTGCCTGGATGGCCAATCATTGGGAGGATTGTGATGCGCCCAAAACACCTCAGCATTAAGTAGAGGAGGAACCCAAACCCGCGACCTAAAAATAGATGAGACCCTTCACCAAAGGAAACAAAGAATGTTTGAGGGTTTGAAGGGATAATTGATCAATTAACTCCACTCCTTTGGGGCAGGACATCTGAGCCACCAAAGCTTGTGAGATGAGCGGAGCATCGGAAGTTAACTCTACTGAGGCAACCACAGGCGGGACAATAGATAGAATTTAGGTGGTGGGGATCACAGTAATCAGGTCAACTTCCTCCAAGTCCATGGGGCAATGGGCTGGGTTGCAGCTAAGGAAGTCAGGAAGCACGTTTAATGCACCTTTTACAAATTCGTATTTAACATTTGCTCTGCATAAGTCCTGATAGGTTTGAGCCTGCCTGTATGCCAATTTTTGTGGTTTGCGGAAATATAAAAGATCTTGGTGGTCCATACGCTCAGTTAACTCATGTTGGGCACTCTGTAACGGTTACCACCAATGAGTCAGCGCCCATGCCATGGTTGCCAATTCCTTATCATAAATGGCCCATGATTGCTCAGTTGAGAAAAATTTCCAGGAAAAGTAGGCAACCAGATGTTCTAAACCATCAGGCTCCTGGAGCAGAACTTCCATAATTGCTACTGCTGAAGAATCATAAGTGATGATATACAGTTTGAAGGAGTCCACATGTTTTAGAATAGGGGGTGATGAAAATACTTCTTTAATTAACTCAAATGCCTGCTGTCACTTGGGGGTCTAACAGAAAGACACATTTTTACCCGTGAGGGGATGGAGTAGAGCAGCTAACTGGGAAAGGGCCGAGGAAAATTTTTTTAGGAAGATAATGGTACCCAAGAAACTCTGTAATTGTTTCTGGGTTGTTGGAGTTGGCTACTCATGGATGGCATCTAACTTATTGGGCGGAATTGCATAACCATCTTTTAGGATCAGGTTCCCAAGGAAGGTAACCTCCTCCTCATAAAACTCTCATAAAAAAGGCTTGACAAACAGGCCCATATTGTGCAAAGCAGCCACAACTGCTTCTAAGTCTTTAGCGTGTTGTTTGAGAGTCGGGGAATGAACCAAGATGTTGTCATTATATGTGATCATGCATGTGAACCAGAGGTCGCCCAGCACAATATTGATTATCCTTTGAAAGGTGGCTGGCGCGTTCTTCAGCCTGAAGGGCATTATGCAGAACGGAAAGATACCTCGTTTGGTACAAATTGTAGTAAGCCATTCTTGACCTTCCATTACCCATATTTGGTTAAAAGCATTGAAAAGATCAAGCTTGGAGAACACACATGACTTTGCGATCACTTGACTGATAGTCTGCTCAAGGGGTAATGGGTAGGGATCGCTCACTGTAATTTTATTTAGGTGACCATAATCCACTCAGGGATGGAGAGTACCATCGGCCTTCTTGGCAAAAACGATGGGGAGGATATTGATGATGTATCTTAAAACAACCATCCTTTCTGAAGCATATTGTCTAACCAGGTGTTAAGAGCATCCTCTTCTTCTGCCGTGTGTGGATAAAAAGGGCAGTTGATGTTCACCAACTGTACCATTGTATGAAACCTAAGTTGAATTTAGTTTAAGGGGGAAGACGGTCCACCTTCTCAGAATTAGAGATACTTTATTAGTTCATCAATTCTTCTGGAAAATCAGACGGAAGACCCAAAGGGGAAATGAGGGAAGTAATGGAGCTGCGGCCTTGTGTTTTCTTAAAGGTATTAACTAATGGAAATACTACCTTCATTTGATCATTGGCAAATGACAACATATTTGACTGCAGATGAATATTAACATGTTGCTGGTGATAACAAACAACACCCAAGATAACTGGAAACACAAGTTTAATATTGCTGAGAACCAATCACAAAAGCCAAACTGATGTACTCCAAAAGAAACTGGCTGACGGACTAGATAAGAGGTTTGGGAGGCCGAAGAAGCAACCATCACTGAAGGACCTACATCCAGATCGAGCTCCAATTGTTGAGCTAGTTCAACACTCATAAAATTGCCCGTGGCTCTGGTATCCACCAAAGCCTCAAAGGAAATGCGATGGGACCTGACACTAATCTTTATAGGCAGTAAGAAGTAAGCGAAGTTATCTTTATTGGCAGCTGTAGTTATATCTGGTGATACAGAAGAGATGGTAGTAGAGTTGGGGGAAGCAGCTAGGTTCATAGTGGTAGTAAGCCCTTCACAAGTCAGTTTGTCAGAACATACTGTCATGGGCATGATAGCCGCAGCAACTATGGGATGTGGAACGGACTGCTTGAGTGGTATTAGGCTAACATGGCCAGAGTAAAATTTCTTCACAACCTGGTTCAGCTGAAAAGAAGGGACCATCGCTACGCCAATATCAATGAGAAAGGCGTAAATGGATAGGAATAAAGGTTGTTCTTTACTTCAGGCAAATATCAAGTTGGAATTAGACTGGCCTACCAGCCTGAGATCCAAAGCACCCAAACAGCAAACTGGAATGCCAGAGGCACTGATGCTGGTATGACGGTTATAAAACTAGGAAGGAATTCCGCCAATAATTGCATATGAGCCCTTAATCGTGTATAGACACCTAATAAAATATAGAAGAATATGGCCATAAACCCCGAGGGTGTTAGTTTTTTGGTGGAAAAGGCGGTTTAATTTTCATCATAAAAATTGAACTGAGGAAAGGATTTTTTATTATAAAAATAAGGAAGAAAATTCATCAGCAAATTTCTCAGTGCAAGGCAACTGATTAAGTAGTGTTTGATTGTGGTGATTTCAAGCAGGTATTGGGTCCCTCAAATTCACCTAAACTGGCGTATTTTTGGAAAATGGGGCAGATAATCTCAATTAGAGCTACAAAAAAGGATTAAGAGGCAGGCCAAGTCACTGTCAGTTTGACCTCAAATGCCTGACCTGAGGCTCAACTGTTTTTCTGTCAATTAGCATGATGGCATCTGGCCCAACGAGCAATTGGAAATCCCCAGGGCCACCCCACGTAGGGGTGGTCCAATTGGTTGGAAACAGGTTTGGGATGCCCAACCTGCCCATGCCTGGTCACAGGCCATTCGTTTGGTCAAATGAGTTACTTTGGCCACAACTCCTGATTTTCTGAATAGGGGTTTCAAACTGTTGGCGATGGTTTTCAAAGATGCCATCTACATGTCGAGGATCATCCCTGACAATTTTAGGAGGAGGTTGGCGTCAGCAATCAAATTGGTGGCTGAAGCAAAACTGTCCGCGATTCTGGCTGATAATTCAACATTTGTCCACTTTTTGGAATGCATTTTCCAGTTGTCCAGCTTTGATCCCATTGGTGTCAGACCCTTCAATTTCGATTTAGTGATCTTGGTGCGGATTTCTTTGATCTGGATGACAAGTTTGACTGAGGTGAGCAAGGGTACTGAGGGAGGGCTGTTACCCAGCGCTCATCTACCATGTGGGCGAGTTTGCACTGGTTTCTGAGGGGTACAGCTTCCCTCTTTGGCCCCTCTTATTTGGAAATGGGTTTATCACCCGATCTATGCACAGGGGACGTTCCCCTGGACTTACACTGCTGCTTCATGCACTGAGTGTGTTATTTTCTGGAGAAACCTGATGAATTGGATGTTCCATATTCTATGATCTTAAATAAAGACTTAACTTCCTTTTAATTTGCCTTTTTATGACTGCTCTCTCCAGGAAACTCCAAAAATCAATTCCCCACTTTGGTACTGAAGTTACTCAAGTAGAGGTCTATGTCAACAAGGTGAAGATCTTGCCCATCATCAATACTGGCTCTCCATCAATGTCATTTTAGATTGGCTGGTCAAACGGATAAAGGATGCACCAGACCAGACTGACTCATAGAAAACAGAACACTGGACCTCATCATACCCGCTCCCATGGGATCCTGTTGAAATATAGGCTTTTTGTGTTACTTGCTGGTGCAATTTGCACCTAAATTCCAACATATATTTGCAGGATAAGTCTGATTCTCAACTTTGGTGATATTTAAATATTAGGGCTAATTGACCACTTATAGTAAACTTATAATAAAGTAACTAAAAGGTTACTTTTTTATATATGATTTTATTAGTTGCTGCGGGGAGGTTAAGAAATGAACACTCTCAACATCAGCCAGCTTAGTATTTAAACTATATCAAGGTACAAAGTACTAATCAATGCAAAGTTTGGATTAACTTAATGTCCAAATTAGGGAATAAAGTGATTTGACCTATTGGATCTCTAAAGACTTTCCTCGCTTTGATGGAACAGCTGATGATAAGTTGATTGCAGGTAGGATATATCCATGAGGCAACGATTTTGATACTTTACCCCAATCATTGGGCGCAAAAATTATTTTCACTTTTCTGGACCCTTCCACCTCTATAAAAGGGGCCAGTCTCCGCGGTGTTGGTTGTACTAAATTTGCTGTAAAAGGGGGAGGGACCTCAGACCGGCTCCCCAGATTTGGCTGATGATTTGGTGCAATCTGAAAGCCCAAACTCGTGTTATTTGCATGAGTACTAGTAGAAGTGTTACCCCAATTTGAGTGGTTTTACTGGGAATAGACTAGGGTCTTTTGGCCGATTTTATTGTCATTTTCATCCAAAACGCTCGTCTTACAATATTAGACTTTCAATTGTCCAACAGAGACTATTTCTCCTTGCCTCTTCTGTTTGGCTCTCTGGTTGTTATGGCTTCTGCCTTTGTGTTGGAAAATGACAAATACAACTTGCTTATTAGCACCCAGTTCCTAGTTGAATTCAATACTCTAATAAGCCACAAGGATCCATACTTTTCTACCTTGGGGTACCGCTTTCCTCTGGTTGTGAAGGATATTCCTAGGAAAAAAAAATATAAAACCCCATTTTTTTACTGTAGCATCCAGACTGCATTGAATGGCTAGAGTATAAGGTAATTGGACCAAAAACCAAGCTGCTGTCTCCTAGCGTAGAGGCAACTGAAGGAATGCTTGTGTATGCGCCTAGTCGTGTAGTCATACCGCCTAAATCGCAGATCCTAGTGGATACTGGTCTCCAAGTTACCTTACTGCTGGATCACTTACTGGAAATTCAAGGAGAGAGTAATCTGGCTATCTGAGAACCCCTTTCCTGTCTTGGAGTGCTGGATCCCGCTTACTGGGGAAATTGACTGTCCTAGTGGCCAACTTTACTGATCAACCAAATCAGATAACTCAGAACAGACCCATTGCATATGTGCAGATATTGCCCATTGACCAGATTGGTTCCGTCTGGGAAAGTGGAGATCTGCGAGACTTAGGAATAGAAAGAAATGTTACATTAGCCTGAGTCTAGGTGTAAATCAGTGACACTCTCACTTGCAAACAACAACAGGCCAACGCCTTAATTAAAGAATATGCCAATAGATTTTCCACTGGCCCAGAGGATTTTGGGACGATGAAGGGAGTACAACATCAAGTGCTGACTGGTAATGCCCATACAATTTGCACCCTCCCAATCAAAAGTCTAAATTTTGAGGAAGCTCAGGTCAAAAAGAATTAAAATAACTATTGGATTCCAGGTTGCTTAGACCATCCCAGAGTCCCTGGGCCTTACCGTTGCTGCTTGTGAAGAGATGGATAAAGGGCATCATGTAGTAATGGACTACTGCCATCTGAGTGCCATTACTCGGAAAGATAGCTACCTGCTACCTAGGATTGACAACTCCTTACTCCTCCTCGCTGATTCCCAACTCTTCTTCACGATGAATCTTGCCAGTGGGTACTGGCAAATAGAGCTTGCAATGGGTGATCAAGAAAATGCGCGCTTATAGTGAGTGAAGGCTTATACAAACCCACTTGCATGCCTCAGAGGCTGTGCAACGCCCCTTCCACTTTTCAGCGAGCCATGAACTGCCTGTTGGGAGAACTGAAGATGTCATGCATGCTGGTCTACCTGGATGATGTACCTATATTTTCACACACGTTGACCAGCACTATCCCACTTGAAGGTAGTATTAGGATGGCTACGCTCTGCTGTGTTAAAGTTAAAGCCTACTAAATGTTATTTCTTTCATACCAAGACGGAATTCATTGGTCTTAAGGCCACCCACGAAAGAATTTAGCCCTTGCCTGACAAGGTGACTTCTATTGAGAAGATGACCCGACTCAGAAGTTTGTGTGACATTCAGGTCTTTCTTGGCATGGTCAGGTACTACCAAGAATTTATATAGCACTTTGCTGAGCTTTCTGAGACATTAACTTACCTCCTTTATAAATAAGGTTCTTTCTATTTAAATTTAAAACTAAATTTATTGTGGGGAAGGCCAACCTGGGGAAAGACAATTCTGATAAGACACCAAAGAAAATGAAACACATGTAATAGGAGGGCACCCCAGAGAAGCTAATGCTGTCTCCTATTGCCAGAGGGAACGCCACTACTGGGAGGGAGGTCACGTGTATAGGGGCAGGCGCCACTATTGAGCACGTGTGGAGCAAGGGGTCTGAGTTGATGAACCAAACTGGGAACCAGGAGGAGACCAACTGGCGGTGACGTGGTGGGAGGTACCCAATCATCCACGCTTAAAAGTGGTCCACTAAGTGCGACTGGAAACAGCATACAGCTTCTTGGAGGGTGGGGGTGGAGCCTGAGATGGCATCCAAGACAATCGTGTGGATAATCCACACGGCGATTGTGACCACTAAAGCACGGAGGGAGGGTGGAAGAGGGGAGGCCATTGATAAAGCAAACATATCCCTAGACAAACTGAAGGGCTGTGCCTGATCCTGGCAAAGTAGACGTTGTACCTCACGCCATATCTTTTTAGATGGATGGCACTTTTCCAGGCGGTTAAACAGCGTTCTGTACTAGCCATACATGACACAGGATGAGTCTAAAGCGTTAGAGCGTTTGGCAGTATGGTACACCCATCTCAAGCAGTGCCATACATGAGAACGGATATGGGGCTGCGGAAGAGGGTAGTGGGCGTACTTCCAAATGGCTTTCTGGGTATCAAGGGGATAGGGGATGTCCATCATGTCCAGGTAGTCCACCTTAGACAAGGTATGGGGCCTCGTGGGTATCAATCCGTTCAGAATAGGTAGTCCATGTACCTCCTGGGTGAACCGAGGAGAGGGGCGCCCCCTCTGGGCAGTGTGCCCACAAATAAAAATCCTCCACTCAGCGCTCCGCATGGAGAGGAGGATCCATTTGAAGTAGAGTGTTGTCCCATGTGGACCTGCTGCTGAAGGATGGGAAGCCAGATATTTCAACAGAGATTGTGGGTGGGATGGGTTGTTGAGGCCCAGGCCGCAGGAGAAGCTGTAGCGGGCTGCGCGGGATCAGTGTTGGGCTGAAACTGTAGGGTTGGTAATGGCAGCGATCCAGGTGCCAAGGATTTTTGCAGCATGGGCCTCAAAGTTGAGCGGGCCCATATCTCCACTATGGCGAGGGCCAAAAATGACCTCCAGTCGCACTGGCAGTGGGCAGCCTGACCAAAGCCATCCTTGCAGAAGGGCATACAGTGATTCGAAGAAACTTGGGGAGAAAGCAATGGCGTGGGCCCCAAACCAAACTTTGGATAGGAGCATAGAGTTGGCTAGTACAAACCTGCTAGTAAGGGAAGTAGGACGAGCTCTGAGGGAGGCAATGCATTTCGTCACGTTGTCCAGAATATGGTTTTCCATCACCGTTGAGGCATACCCACCTGCCTCCAACCACACACCCCAAATGGCGGACCAGGCCAACGGTGGGGCTTAACACAAAGGGGAGAACAAGTGGGGCGGTGTGGGTGGGCAGAGTAAGCCAGCGCGTGCTCTAGCTTATGGGGCGAATAGGAAACAGAGCGCTGAGGCCCAGAGGGCTTGATACCGATCAAGGAGAATGATTTTGGTTTTGGAGGCGTTGAGTGCAGCATTTTTTACCTTAGAGTAAACCTGGATAGAGCTTCAAACGCGCGTGCATCATGATTGTTAGACACCCCAACCACACAGTCATCAGCAAATGCCAACATTTTGACCAAGGCTTGGCCTTGCACATGAACCCCAGTGAGGCGGGCATTCACGTTTTGAAGAAGTGGGTCAAGGCTGAAGTTATATAAGAGTGGGCTAAGAGGGTCCCCTTGGCGTAGGCCCCTTTGAGGGCGGTTTACATCTGTTAGAAAGCCAGGGCCACGCACAGCCATTGTGGCAGATTCCGTCAGCATCATCACCCAATTGATGAAGCGAGGGGGTAGGCGGAATTTGTGGAGGCAGGCCCTGAGGTAATCCCAGTTAACTCTATTATAGGCCTTCTGTTGGTCTAAAAATACTAGTGCACCAGAGTTCGTGGACTGAAAGGCGTTGGCCACGGTGTTTATTTTATCCCAAATTGACCTTCTGGGTATGGAACCATATTTTTCTAGTGATGATATCAGAGGCAACAATCCCTAGACGATTAGCCATGATTTTAGTAAAATTTTTAGTATCAGTGTTGGTTAGAGAAATGGGGCGCCAATTGGCCAAGTCTAGCTTATCTCGTTTTTTGAATAGCATAATGGTGTAGGCCTCTTGACCTCCTGGTAGGAGGCGCATTTCCAAAAGACACTGGTTAAGAGAGGCAAGCAACAGTGGGGATAAATACTTGAAATACTTCTTATAGAACTCATAAGGAATGCCATCAGGTCCTGGGCATTTCCTATACAGTGCACCGCGGACAGTGGACCAGAGTTCAGCTGGAGTAATCAAATTCATCAACTCCAGGAAACGTGAAATGGTGCGGATGTGTGAACTATTGAGAAAATTTGCCATTTTGGCCAGCAGAATTGAATTGTATCAGTACAATTTGGAGTAATAGTTTTGTATCTTGATTGCCACTTCAGCCAGCGTATCCGCTAAGGAATTGTCTGACCTTCACACCTGTGTGCAGGCCAACCTCTGGCATGGTGCAAAGAATTTTTTTAAAGTAAACGGAGCATGTGTCACCCGCTGTGATGTGTTTAGCTCTGTACTGAACACAAACTTGATGCTTGTGTTGTCTCTCAAGAGCGTTAAGTTGGGTGGCTACTTCCGCCCACTTGTGACCCCAAGCTAGGCTGTAGCCCGCAGTGGGGACGTTGGACTCCAGGTGGTCCAACTCAGCCTGAGCGCGCGAGATGACCACTAAGGCGGATTATGAGTGGTGGAAGGAAAGGTGGCGAGCCTGGCGGATTGTGTCTGCTTTGAAGGCAGACCAGGTGTATATTAGATCAGCGCAAAATGGTGCAATAAACTATAGAGCCATGGTCACAGATTCCAGCCATGAGGAAAATCTCGGTGATATGATTTCTGCCGAGCAAAGTTTACACCAACTCGGAGCCTGAACTGCTGGGTTGGATAAAATGGAAGAACATTGAAACCAACCTGTGGTCAGAGAAATCAATCTTGTTGTGGTGAAATGGGAAATTTGTGTACAAAATTTCAGCAGCGTAAGGATAAGGTCAATGTGGGACATGGACCTTAACTGGCCATTGTGGATGTGGAAGTGCAACATGTTTTCAAGTAGTGGAGCATGAGTGGCAAAGTATCAACCAACCCTAGGGTGGCCTTGAGGACGCGGAGTTCAATGTGTCCCTGTGGTGGTGGAGGTGAGAAGGGCCAGCGGTCAGTGGATGGGTTCAACAAACCTTTCATATCATTAATGACGAAAGGGTCAGGGGGCAACAGAATGGAATCGACCAATGAGAAAAACTTTTGACATTCTCATGCACAGGTCAGGGCATAAATGTTGATGATATCGTGCGCTTCGTTGTCCCACAAAAAGGTTACTATGAGGACGCGGCCATCAAGAAAGGAGTCAAATGATAAAAATTTAAAATTTTGATCTTTCAAACTAGCACCCCACAGTGCTCAGACCATAAGGAGAGGGAAGGGAGGAGCATGGTTTTCTATGTTTCCTCAGAACTGCGTGGACAATGGGTCTCCTGAATGGCCAGGATATCCACGGGTAAATTTTGTTGTAAAAAAACTCAGTTTCCTATCCCAGGATGGTGAGGCCTTGAGTCTGGCGATCTTCAACATCCCTAAAGTAAAGGCTCCCCCCATCACACCTTAGGTGCAAGGGGAAGGGCACCCAAGCCCTTTGGCCTTCTCTTGTTCTTCATGGCGCTTGTTGGCGCCTTGGGTATGTGATGCTATTTAATCAACGGTATAGGTAACCTTAGCAGTTGGGTTTGCGTTGGCTTTTGCCTTCACTTTTTTCCCCACTGCAGGAAAAGATTTTTGCGGTGCATGCATTTTCAGTGCACCAACGCTTGGAAGTGAAATGTTGTCAGGAAAGTTGTAGACTGATTCAGTTCCAATCGATGCTTGCGCACATTGTTCAGGTGAAACTGACTCGCCCAGTGAGTGATTGGCTTAGGGGTCCCAATTGGCTTAGGTGTCCCAATCTTATTGGTCGAGGGATTCATGAGCTGCTTCTACTGTGAAAGTCTCGATGTCCTCCTAGAGCTGGGATGGTGGGATAGCAGAAGCAGTCTTGGCCGCCTCCTTGGCCACCGCCTTGCGGCCTGTTAGGTCTTCTTCTGCTTTTGAGGGGATATTGGCTTCACTAGTAAGTAGCATCTCTGCGCTCCCCATGGGAAGGCTGCCTTTGTATCAGCGGTCAGTTCATAGTGGGCTTCACCTCCGCCCATTGAATCTGAGGGAATTTCTTGATATGTAATGCCATCCTTGGAGTGGCAGGTGTGGGCCTTATGGCCAAAAGCGCTACAGAAGTAAAGATGGGTGGTGCGTTGTCCACGGTGACCCTGAAAGGGTGGGTCGCATGCCCCTCAATGTTGACATAAGTGGTATGCAGTATTTGGGTTAGACCCTTCACTATCCCCTCAGCTGGGGTTAGGACTGCAATTTCTTTGCCGGTGCACAGATTTTAGCATAAGCATAAAGCACTGCATTTTGAAGGATTGTATTTCGCCATATATGGCGAGCCCAGATTTCAGGTGTTGTTCAAGTACAGTGCATTTGAACATAGTGGGCAGAAAGTCAAAAGTGACATAAATTTGTTTGATTTTGTCCATCAGGTGCACTTAATTTTAATGACCTGCTGACCGTCTGGGAGGTCTACTACAACGCGCACCATTGCAGCTTCATCCACCGCTTCCTTGTTCTCAAAACCTAGATCCAGCCAACTGCATGGCATGGAATGAGGTGCAACGTACACCGCGTTTGGGAAATGAGTGTGTACATCCCCAAATGTCTTTTCCCAAAGCGCCATCTTCTGAATATCCAGGAATACCCATACTCCATGTTCCATTGACGAGAGTGGTTGGGAGTGCAACATATTGATGTACTGGTTGCATTGCGCTTGCCAAGCTAAAATTTCTGGGGAAATGGAGACCGCCGGTTTTTTGTTAAGTTTATCTATTTCTCCAGGTTCACTGGGGCGTTTGCAAACTTTAGATGTCATGGGGCCAACACCTGTGCCCTTGACCTTACTTGCCCAACTGCTCCCCAACATGGGCTTCAACTAATCTCCTCGGTGAGATTATTAAACTTTTCAGACTTAAATTAGATAAATGTTGCAAAAGTGATTGCATTGAGAGAGAAAAGTTTTGGATTTAAAGAAGTTTTTTTCTGATGAAAGGATTCTCAGCAGCAGTCCATTGATGTCTTTAGAAAGCCCATACTACAACCTCTTATTCTGGTAAATCCTAAATTATGATAGACACTTTATTTTATTTACTGACACTAGCAATGTGAGTGTGGGGCCATTCTGACTTAACTGGATGCAAACCAAGTTGATCACCACATGGCTTATTTAGTAAGACGTTACCCTGAGCGGAATGCAATTACAGAATAACTGAACATGAGTCTCTAGCCATGTTATTGGCCAACAACTGTTAAGAGAGTGTCTGTAACTCTCTCATTCCCGGCAAGGTGGTGTGGGATGAAAACTCACACTTGCTAGGGAACTAGCCATTAGGAGAATGGAAAAAAAGGCACCTCAAACGGTGCCTGTACAAAAGGGACCCAAGGCAAGGGTGTAGAGAGCGATATTCAATACCAGGTAAGCGAGAAACAACACATCTTGAATGGACCCCAGAGGGGAGTCCATAATCAAGTGTAAATATTCACCAGTAGGCTTGGGTGCCTCATTCTGGAGAGGACCTGAGCAGCCCAAGGGATCACCTTAGATTTTGGTAAATTGAGATAGTATGTAGTGGCCAACATAGTTAGAGACCTCCTTGAAGAGGTCCGCCCCCATGTTCGCCCAAGAAGCCATAAGTAAAACGTAAAATAAAGGGTATTTTATTTGAGAAAGTCAACTAATGAGGAAGGTTGGTTGCGAAAAACATATTTAAAGTGAGTTAAGGTAATTAGGGTTCTGCGGAAGTGTGCCCAAGCCTTGATGCTCCAATAAACAAACGCTTCCATCCATTTTTGTAATATACACCAAAAGTGCCTTCACTCAAGTGATTAATTGAAGCTGTATTTTATCTGAGCTCATAATTTTTGTAACTTGAACGAGATTCAAACCTTCGTTCTCTAATTAACTGAATCAAACCATCCTTATTTGTTATGTAGATCATTCGTTTCAGTGCCTGGGACAAGATAAGGGACTTGGTATTTTGCACCCCATTAGTACCAACTTGAGCATGTTTTTCTTGCACCCAGCATTGGTCTATGGTGTGTTTCAGGTCAGGAAGAGCCTGAAATTTCAACTTCTGGGCCTCCTGTCACCCAGCCTTATATTTGACGTTGGTTCTCACTAATAAGTCATTCAACCATGACATTACCATCTCCTCCTTCTTGGGCTCCACCCCCCCTCCAGGGGCGTTCGCTAAGGAGAAGTTCTTATGTGCAGGTGGCAACTTCATTGCGGCAACGGCTGGATTGGGCTTAGATCCTGCAGCCTCAGGGAAACGATTATGGAATGATTCAATTAGGTCTTGGGAATGTACACAGTCCCATGCCGGCACCCAACTGTTATCAGCTGCGTCAAACCCCTTTCAGGATACCAGGTGCTCGAGACATCACTTAACCTGGCGGGAGGCTACTCATTCCTCCACTTCCCATTCTGGTGCCCCCTCCACTAGATATGCCTCAGGAATCGCAGGTGGGGCCCTCAAACAATTCCAATTTGCTTTCATGAAATACATAGAGGATCTGGAACGTGGAGGGAAGATCCAATTGGTATGAGGCATGACTCACCTTTCTAACTACGCGGTAAGGGCCAATCCTCCTTGGACCCAGCTTTTTGCATGGCTGCTTGATAGGGATGTTGCGAGCATCAAGCATCATAAGATCCCCTTCCTTGAACGCCAGACCCACTCGGCACTTTCCATCAGCATTCTCCTTATAAACTAGCATAGCCGCCTCCAAACTTGTGGACAACCCCTGGTGGACCTTCTTGATGGTCTTAGCAAAGTCCACCACCGCTTCCACTTTGGAACCACAACTTGGCTCCATGTAAAAAGCAGGGTTAAATCCATGGTTGGTGAAAAAGATAGAACAACTGATCGACAAATGCAAAGTGTTGTTTTAGCTAAACTGGGCCATGGGAAGGTGAGGGACCCAATCTGTATGATCTGCAGTGGTGTAGCAACGCAGAAATTGTTCCAAGCACTGGTTCACTCACTCTTTCTACCCATCTGATTGATAATGATAGGCTGTTGAATGGCAGGGGCGAATCTGAAGAGTTTTACACAACTCTTCCCAAAAGATGGAGGTGAACTGGGGTCCCCAGTCACTAATGATTTCTTAAGGAACCCCATGAAGCGCAAAAACATGGGTGACGAAGAGCCTAGCCATTTCAGCATCAGTTATGGTTGTTCTGCAAGGAATAAAGTGGGCAAACTTTGTAAAGAGGTCCACCACCAAGATGATGGCATCATAACCATAGAAACGGGGAATCTACAATAAAAATCACCAATAGGGAAGTCCAGGGCCCTTCAGCCATTTGGACTGGTACCAAAAACCCTGCTAAAGGTTGCCAATTGGGTTTCATTTGATTGCAGATCAGGCACTCTCTACATTACGCCCCACCTGAGCAGGCAAGCCCTTCAATTGTAAGTGCGTCATATCATCTCCAAGGTCTTTGCTTTCCCAGGATGACCAATGGTGATTCCGTCATGATGGTCCCAGATGATTTCCAGGCGCAGTGGTCCAGCAGGTACCCATAGGCGCCCCTGAAACCACACCATCTCATCCTTTACATGATAACCCCTGGATAAGTCCTCCTGATTCAGGGCGCTCTTAGTGAGAACAACAGTATATTCAGCTGATAATGGCTGAGAAAGAACTACCTTTCTAAACATACTATAATCTGCTGCATTTTCCAGAGGTGCGAGTGCTGGAGTGTGGACCATAGAATCAGGAAGTTGGGGCAGAATCACACTCAGCGGAATTATCAACTGGGTGTTGTGAATTTAAACCTCCTTTGGATCAGGAGCCAAAGCAGGGTGCGACTTAAAGCATCCGCCAAACCATTCTCCTTGCCCTTGGTGAGCTCATAGGTAAATGCAAATTGGGCAAGGGTCTCATTCCAACGGGTCTGACATGGAGTTAGGACATGAGGAGCGCGGTTTTACAACAAGGCCCGGTGGTCTGTGTGTACAAGGAATGGTTTGGAGGAGCCATGTAAGTGGTGACGCCAATAAATCAGCGCCTCCACCACTGCTAATAACTCCTTGTCGTAAACAGCATAGTTTAACTCAGGAAGAGACATTTTCTAGAAAAATATCCCACCGGATACTCAGTCTCATCTTTGCCCACCTGTAACAAGGCAGCCGCAGTGGCAAATTTGGAAGCATCAGAAGACACAATGAACTCCTTTGCAGGGTCAACATGGCGAAGGATGGATTTGGATAACAGGTTTCACTTCACCGCTTGGTAAGCATCCTCCAAAATGGGGGACCATTGGAGCACCTTGGCACCGCCGGCCTTATATAAGAGTGCTGCCACCTCCAAAAGGTTTGGCATGAACTCCTTGAGGAACGCACATGTCCCCAAAAAGCTCCTCAATTTCTTGACTGAGGTGGGGGTGGGCCACTCACGAATAACCTTCTCCTTGTCTGGAGTATTCATATGGCCTTGGTCAAACACGACGTTTCCCAGAAAAGTGACCTGGGACTTGAAGAATTCACATTTACTAATCTTGAGCATAAGGTGAGCAGCCCTCAATATCTCCACCACTTGTCAAAAGTGTAATGCATGGGACTCCCGATCAGGGGAAAACACCATGATATCATCCATGTAGGCAATCGCGCATACCCCCATCTAGTCCCCTAACGCAGCATCAATACGGCGGTAAAAGATAGCAGGGGCATTCTTAAGCCCAAAGGGCATGACCCAGAACTGGAAAATTCCTTTTCTGGTGCAGAATGCGGTTAACCACTCCTGGCTCTTCTTTATACAAATTTGATTGCACGCATTGAGGAAATCCAACTTGGAGAAAACCTTTGCCTTTTACACATAACGCGCAATCCGGGATCTAAAGGATGGGCTGAAGGTCGAGTATAGTCACATTGTTTAAATTTTTATAATTGACACAAGGGCATAAAGTTCCATTAGCCTTCTCCACAAAGAGAAGTGGGGAGCAGACAGGGAAGTACGCTGAAATATGGCACCTTTTTCCAACTGCTTCTTCACCCACACATCTAAAGCCTCTTCCTCCTGGACATTCTAAGGGTAAATGGTGAAGAAATACGCACCAGATCCACAGTGAGTTTAAAGTCACAACCAAACTCGGAATGATCTGGTAGTGTACTAGCTGAAACTGCATCAAAAGAAGATTCCAACTCCTCCAAACAGGAAGGTAAGGAAAGTCTCACAGAGGGCTTCAAAAAAGGAGCAAGATAAGGAGTTGGAACATTGGGTCAATGGGGTAATTTGCCCTAAGCGTTATCCTCCAACAAAGGAACAATCAACTGGTGATTGTTTGTCAAAGACAAGGATAGAGTGTTTTTTTTAAATTAGTCCAGACATCAAATTTCCGCCACCGCTCTACACCCAAAATAATGGGGAACAAGAGGTTTCTGATAGCTTGAAACTGGTCATAAAAAAGATAGGAGCCCACCTGGAAGTCAACTAACCCCATGACGTTCAGTGTGGGATACCTTGAGAAGCCCCACCTCTAACCATACCACCTGGTGAGTAACTCAATTCAAGGTAGTCAGCAAGGTCTTGGTCAATAAAATTATTTGAGGCACCCGTATCCACTAAAATAGTTGTGTTGGACTTCCCAAAAAGGGATGTAAGGGTAGCAGTCAACAAGAAGTATCCAGAATGGGATTTATTCAAAGCAGAAAACGCCATCATCTCACCAGAAAATTCATCCTCTAGCTTGAACAAGCCTTCAGGGTATGTTTTTTAATCATAGAAGGGGGAGGGATAGTTGTCCACTCTTACTACTAAAGCCACATATCCCACCACACCTTCTGCAGGTGCATAAACATCTTTGTATTGATAACTCAGTTCCTTTTCCACTTCCTGAGAGCCCCTGATTATGGTAGGGGTCAAACAAGGGTTCTCAGGGGTAATCTAATACTGGAATAGGGTCCTCATCCAGGCCATATGAGCATATAAATGGCTCGTTTTTGGGATAAATTGCTCACTTATAAAACGTGTTTTCAGGATCCATTGAACCCACACCTCTTATGATGGTTTGGTGTGCATCGTTATCCAGAGACATCACCCCCAAGCCCAGAACCGATGCATTGACATGCACCCCAAGAAACATCTTGGGAAGAAAAAATGGTAAAGGGTTCTCTTTTTGGTTAAATTTGGGTCCAGACCCTCCTATGCTTTTGATTTCCACCAAGATGGGGAGAAAATCAGAGGGAAGCACCTTACAATTTAAGGAAATATCACTATTTTAGGACATGGTATTTATAGGGGTGACCACAGGTGACATCATAGCAATGGAATCGTCTATAATCTTTAATTCATTCTTAGGGCTAGACCCCTGTTCAGTTCTGAATTCAAAAGAACTTGAAAGGATTAGGAGGATAAGATTTCTTCATTTTAAGAGATGCGCATGACTTTTTGGCTTCCATATTTATAGGGTTCAATCCGATGATGGCCAAATTACTTAGCCCCTTCCTGGTTGGGGTGGGGAAACTACCCCAAAGGGTTTTGACAAGATGATCAAAGTTGGAAGGGGGCGACTGCCAAATCAGGGAGTTTCACATTGATATATCCAAGGTCAAATGGGAAATGACATTTTAGTCTCATCAGTTAATGGCAAAGCCTGGGCTTATTCGCAAAATTCACTTAAATATGCTTTCATCAGATGACCCACTTGATGCAGCGCATAGAACTCATACAAGGAACGGAGGGATGCTTTGTCAGGATGACTCTACTCCAAGACCTGCTCCAAGCCCTCCACTGTTCACCGCAAGAGCGGCTGGGTGCAGAATACCTCAAAAACCCAGTCAGCCACATCTGGAGAAAACTGGGACAAGGAATCCATTCCCTGTGAAAGTGGACGTGAACTAGACAAATTATTGTTTCCTAAAGAGAGTTTTGGCTCAAGGGAAGCCAAGGCCTGTTGAATTTCTAAGTAAATTTTGGGAGAAAGTGGGGAATTGTGACAACATTATTGTGAAAAGTCTGATACCACCAGGTACGATCAGGAAGGGTGGGCACTTCTCTATTGGTAGTTGCAAGAATAACGCTGAGACGCATCAATACAAAACTAAAACGAGAAAACTGTGGTGAGCACCATCGTGGCAGTTACAAATGGCCAGCGCACCCAGTTTACTAATAATGAAAGTCCCACACAGATAATTCTTATAAATGTATAATAAAAAGGTTGGTTGACTAATGTTAAGAGAGTGTCTGTAAATTTCTTGTTCCCAGCAAGGTGGTGTGGGATGAAAACTCACACTTGCTAGGGAACTAGCCATTAGGAGAATGGAAAAAAGGCACCTCAAACGGTGCCTGTACAAAAGGGACCCAAAGCAAGGGTGTAGAGCGCGATATTCAGTACCAGGTAAGCGAGAAACAACACAGCTTGAGTGGACCCCAGAGGGGAGTCCATAATCAAGTGTAAATCTGTACCAGTAGGCTTGGGTGCCTCAATCTGGAGGGGACCTGAGCGGCCCAAGGGATCACCTGGGATTTTGGTAAATTGAGATAGTATGTAGTGGCCAACATAGTTGGAGACCTCCTGGAAGAGGTTCACCCCCAAGTTCGCCCAAGAAGCCATAAGCAAACCATAAAATAACAGGTAATTTTATTTGAATATCGACCAATGAGGAATGTTGGTTGCAAAAACATATTTAAAGTGGGTCGTGGTAATTAGGGTTCTGTGGAAGTGTTCCCAAGCCTTGACGCTCCAATAAACAAATGCTTCCATCCATTTTTGTAAAATACACCAAAAGTACCTTCACTCAAGTGATTAATTGAAGCTGTGTTTATCTGAGCTCATAATTTTTGTAACTTGAACTGGATTTGAACCCTCATTCTCCAATTAAATGAATCAAACCATATATACATTCATTATGTAGATCGTTTGTTTCAGTGCCTGGGCCGAGATAAGGGACTGGGCGTTTTGCACCCCTTTAGTACCAACCTGGTCATGTTTTGCTTGCATCCAGCGTTGGTCTAAGGTGTGTAATAGGTCAGGAAGATCCTGAAGATTCACCTTCTGGGCCTCCTGTCACCCAGCCTTATCTTTGGCGTTGATTCCCACTATTAAGTCATCCAACCATAACATCAACCATTTCTGCCCTTTTTTATATGGGAATCATTTCACCGTAGTGACATACCATGCCTCACTATGGTGGTTACAGCAGATGATATACCTAGATGGACGATTGGCCTGATGGGCCCTTAAGCTCCGAATTATGACTTCTCAGTAGTCCACCACATAGGGATGATATACCAAAACAATGACGGGTTGTCCCAATTGCCTATACTGGCTTTTATGCTGTCAAAGAGGACTTGATCTATGAACTCATTGCAAAACTGGAAGAGTGGAGCCATGAGCCATCAATAATGCAACAACCCTTAATTTAGATGGCTGCTCAGAATTGAGTCAAAAACGGATTGTTATATAAGCAAGTTAGTACCTCTCTTGGCTACTGTATGTTTGACCCACTGCTCGGACAAAATCCACTCTGGAGGCTCATGTTGCCATTGGGCATGGCGCAGTCAAGAAAACCTATTCGTAGCTGAGAGACCGCTGCTACTGGGAAGGAATGATCAAGACAGTCCTGGATGTTGTTTGCTCATGTTTTACTTGTGCCAATCACAAGCCTCCAAATTCTCAAAACAAACATCATTTCATGGGCCTCATGGCCCCATTTGTCATAATTAGCATTGACGTTATTGGACCTCTACCTACAGCAATGTGTGGTCACCATTTTATCACTCTTGCAGTCATTCACTTTACAAAATAGGTTGATGCTATCTCAGTTGCCTCCCCAACTTCCAAAGCAATCACATACTTCTTGCTGAAACAGAGCTTCAGTTGCCATGGCAGTCCCAAGGTGCTGCTATCTGACAATAGTACCAATTTTATTTCCAGTGTGGTTGCCAATCTTAACTCTCTATTGGGCAATTATCATTTTTCATGACACCTTATCATCCAGGTAAAACAGAGCTGTAAAATGAGTAAATGGTCCTTTAGTTGCCATCCTTTATAAGATGGCTTCCCCTGATCCTGTAATATGGAATTAATACTTATTAGCTGCTTTATCAGCATATTGTGTTACCTGTTATTAAATTATTCAAATGTCATATTTACAAGCCCTTTATGGCTGAGAACCAATTCTGCCCTCTAGTTTACAGCCTATATTCGTAGCTTCCACACCAGAAACAACTGACCTAGCCATTCAAAGATTAGTCAAAGAACTATCTAGGTTACAAAGTGGCCGCTAGATCCATGGGAACTAATTGACAAAGAGAAGTTTATCAATGGAACGCTCGGTGGCCTCTCCTTCCTGAGTTCCAATTAGGGGACCTCATCTTATTTCACCATCACTGGCTGGGGGATGTATACAGAAACTTGATACTCTGTGGTCAGGTCTTACCGGGTAATATACCATTGGGGCCCCAAATATTCGATTGCTTCTTTGAATTCAGGTGCCATTGTAAATTGGGTACATGCTAGATTCTTTAAAATTATGTCCCTCCTCAGCAAGATCTTGAGGTGGGCATTGTGAGTAATCATAAAAATCAGATGGACATGAGTGGATTTGAACATGACCCAAATTACATTTTGTTCATAGAAGCATCACCAATACAATGAACATTGAGACTGTCTCAGATAATGGAAAATTTGGGCAAAAGGAAACTCAAATTAGGGAAGGATCCACCAATTCTACTAACAAAGGCATCAAGTCAGCTTGTGAAAACCTTGCCACTTGGAACTCCCCAGAATTAGCTGCGCTGGCAAAGAGAATCAGATTTAAAGAAAGCCTACGCCACCTGCCACATTTTTAAAGAGGTCTCCTTACCCTATGTTGAGAAGTTGATATGACTGGACTTTATGCTAACCATACCGGCGGATTGGAGGGGGAATTCAGATGAGTCTTGAGATTGATGAAAAAAGGTATACAAATAATAAATTGATTGAAGTGTCGACCAATCAGTGAGAAAGGGGGAATTGCACCATGGTTTGATAAACATGAAAGTTTCTAGTAAAAGGGAAAATGAATAGAAGACTACCAAGATGAGGATGCTCTAGCTTGGGGAATCAAGATAAAAAGATCACATGGAAGATTGAGAGGAGGACTTCTTTCAGTAATTAGGCTGTTGCAAAGAGGTCTGCA